>JAXRKO010000299.1:0-60000 GCA_037039905.1 Formica aserva | reverse complement strand
TATTATACATTCATTATGCCAAAATATACTAATAATAACAAAATCTTGACGGCGAAACGCATTTCTATGTCAAAGAGAATGCGTCAAGTGTGACAAACGTGTAACAATAAAAAATCATTGATTAATAAAGAGAGAATTGTCGAGGATTCGGACAAAATATCCAAATCGGAATGCGTATCGAAATTGATGGAAATTCCAGGTACGTCACATCAATTATATGCATGCGAGAATAAGAGAAATGTAGACAGCGACATGTTTACATCGCAATCATTATCTTTTATAGATACATTTTCGCAATTATCTGTTGATGCATGCGCGACACAGAAAGTTCCATCAAAAAAAGTAATTGATATTTTCGATAATGATTCTGTGGCATCTATGTCAGACGTTCGCGAATTTTGCGAAGATGCAAGTTTGTTAAACGAGCCGCATGCATATACGGATGAGAGAAATGCGACAGATAATGATGCGTTGACACCATAGTCATTGAATATTACATTTCCTGAAAATTCTGCACATGCATGCACACTGGTGGAATCCGAAAATAATACAATGCAAAATAATATGGATGATATCGAAGATATCGAAAATATTGTTTTGCATGTTGATGGGAACATCGACGCAAATTGTTTATGTTCTGCAGAGATTAGTGGACGATGTATCGTCGATTTCGGGCATGTTTATGCTGAATTGCAGAGACTGTCCACTCATTGGATCGGCGAATGTCGTTTCACTGATCTTATAATAATCAAAACGAAGCGTCATGGTCTGAAAACCCAATTTTTTGTCGAATGTCGAATGTGTCACTTTAAAGATAGCTTTTGGAGTGAACCGATAGACGACAAAATATTGGATGTCAATAGAGGTGCCGTATGCGGTACTATATTGACAGGAACTGGTCATAAGCAGCTTGAAGAACTTCTTGCTGCTGTGGATGTTCCATGCATGAGTAATAAAACATATATAAATTATCACAATGAAATGTCGGAAGCCTTTGCCGCCGCCGTGGAAGAAGAAATGCGTGTGGCTGGCGAAGAAGAAAGACGTTTAGCAATTGAAAGAGGAGATGTTGTAGATGACATTCCGCATATACCCGTAATAACAGATGGCTCGTGGATGAAGAGATCTTATCGCAGTGGTGGTTACGATTCTCCATCTGGAGCAGCTATTATTACGGGCTATTATTCCAAAAAAGTATTATTTGTGGGTATTAGAAATAAATATTGTATTATTTGCGCAAGAGCAGCTAAAATTTCTTCTAAACCGAAAGAACATAAATGCTTTAAAAATTGGGGAAGTAATCAAAGCTCTACAAGTATGGAAAGTGATATAATCCTCGAAGGCTTCCGACATAGCTTAGAAATGCATGGTTTAATCTATAATAAATATATTGGTGACGGTGATAGTAACGTATTAAAAAAGTTAAGAGATTTTCCACCGTATCCACATATTGTTGTGGAGAAGATTGAATGCACGAATCATCTTCTCCGCAATCTTTCTAATAAAATACGCGAAGCGGGTAGTACCGGTGGTAGAAATATATCTAAGTTAAAAAAAGCCGTTACAAATAGCGTTATGAAAATTCGAAACGCTGTTGTAAAGGCTGTTACATTTCGCCGTAATAGTATAGCCGATTGGCAAACAAAACTTGCACAATTAATTAAAGATTTAAATAATATACCTAGCCATGTATTTGGTGAGCATAAAGATTGTGCCTCGCTTCAGTATTTCTGTAATGGAAAGCAGAAAGAAGACGAGGAAAATCTTGTGCCCCAACTACAACGAGCAGGATTATTCCAAAAAGTAGAAAATGCTATGAAACGCATTATAGAAAATGCCGATAGTTTATTATATCAATATACTAGTAATTCCGTTGAAAGTTGTAATGGAATTATTAGTAAATTTATTGGCGGCAAGCGAATTCATTATGCCATGAAAGGTTCTTATGAGACACGCGTCAAGGCATCCGTTGTGCAATTTAATACTTCGCGAGCCTTGAGTTCTGTTTGTCGTGCGGTAGATAAAAAACCACCCGCACAAACAGAACTAATTGAAGATATATATATTTAAAAAAATGCCAATCAACATAAACGAACACGTGCGGCGAAAGAATTAGGTCTCTCTATTCGTACATGTAAATATTCTACCAAGAAATTTACAACTGATAAAGATTACGGACCAAATGTAGAACGGCCAGATATCGAAGGCAACATGTACGAACAGCTGAGACGTAATCATTTCCAAATGTTAGTAGATCAGCAATGTAATCGTGCTGTATTGGAATGTGCTACACGGGGTCAGCATGAAAACCCGGCGTGGCATAACGTGCGGCGAAATCTTCTTACTGCTTCAAACTTTGGAAAAGTTTGTAGCAGAAGAGAAACAACTTCGTGCCACAATCTTGTAAAAGCAATTCTTTATCCTCCTCGATTGACGAATGCGGCTGTTGAGTGGGGTAAAGAAAAAGAGATGGTGGCACGAGAGCAATTGCAAGTGGAGTTTGGAATAGAAATAAATGATTGTGGATTATTTATTGATGAAACAATTCCTTATCTTGCCGCGACGCCTGATGGCATTATCGGAGACGATACTATTGTTGAGATCAAATGTCCTTATGCGGCGCGGCAAGTATCTCCCGCCGATGCAATGCTCAATAAGATTTCAGATTTGCATAGAATTTTCGATAAAACGGATGACACTCGTATGAATCAAAGACACGCGTACTATTTCCAAGTACAAGGGCAGCTCCACATCACGCAAAGAAACTATTGCATTTTTGCTGTGTGGACACCCTTTGGATTAAAGTACACGATCGTCGAGCGTGATGACAGATTTTGGGAAATAAAAATGTTACCATTGCTTAAACGATTCTACGAGGATTGCTTGGTTCCTGAAATAATCGATAGTAGAACGGCAAGAAATATGCCTATTCGGAAACCACAGTATGTCATCGAAGCACAGGAAGCGGCTCAGAAAAAGAAAGAGTGTCATTGAGTGATAAAAAATCTATAATTTTTATATTAAAATGTTTATATACATATATTGTTTTAAATATACCTAATGATTGTTATTTTTTATATTGGTCAATGACATCCTGAGTCGCTTGGGAAGAGGTGGTGGGTAAAAAAATTCTGCTTATTACTTATTGTTAATCATGTATATATTATTAAAAGTATAATTGAAAAGTATGATTAAAAAAATATATATATATAAATATTATATATTTATTATAATTTATTATAACAATTTTATTTTGTATATTATATTTTGTTTTTTAATTAATAGATATATGAAAATAATGCAGTGCAAATTAGATCGCAATTTGAACTGAGAGGTGATTGCATCGCGAAGTGTTAATATCAGATAGTTTTTGATTTGTAATGCATTATTTTCAAACAAATATAGTAATAAGCAGATGAAAATAAAGAAAATAAACATTTACTACAAGTAATTGGAAGTAAATGGAAACACATATATATAACGATATTAACGAAGTTGCAAGTTTAATAACAAGAAATATTTTATACAGTACTTCCCACTTTGTGGTTGATGTGACTTAGCGATGCGATCACTTAACTCAGTTTAAATTGCGATCCAGTCGAATTTATAAATTCGTGTTGTATGTTGCATATTACGCACGGAAACAATAGCAATGTTAGTGTCTGAATTTTTTTTACTTTAAAGTGTTAATGTAACAATAGAATTTTACATCTAAATAAATAAATATAAAAATATATATATACAGACACACATTGTTTGCTATTGTTTTGTGTATATCTATATTACCCTTAATATTCTTATCCCATAAGATGTAATTATATTGCATTGTAAAAAGTTGCATACATAATAATAAAATTATTGCTTTTATTATTATTATTTGTATTAATGTCTATTATATTTTAATATTTTGTTTGTATTACGTTTTTGGGGATAAGAATATAACAATATATTCTCTGCGCTTTTGTTGTTGTGTTTCCGACGAGCGCAAAGAAACATGTTTTCATTATAACAGATTTTTTAATATAACGTATGATTCTAATTAACATTGTTTTCTTTTTAGATTACAGTAAAAAAAAATTTGTTATAACATAATTTCCCCCTTGTAAGTATATTAATATTAATCTATGTGCGCAGTATAGTTAATTGTTTCAGATAGATTAGGAATGCAACAGATGTCAGAAAAACGGATTTTTTCGAGCACTGCTGAAGCTCCTGCGAAATAAAGAGGCGTGGTTTGCCACAGATTCAGCGCCATTTTATATTGTAGCAGGTAACGTATAGGATAGGGAAGAATGTCGAAAGCAAATGCTTTTGAAGTTTCTGGGGCTGTGATACATACCGCATTTGGTATATAAAAGGAGGTTTTTTAGTGGGTGCGAGTCCCACACTATCTCGTTAGACGGTGGCCGGCGGGTTGTGCATAATGCATTTTTCTTCCTCGTAAAAAAAAAAAAAAAGGAAAAAGGTAATGTATATGTAGGAAAGAAATATGGTGTGTACAATGAAATACATTTTCTGCACATATAATAATTTTGAAAAGATTTTATTATGCATTGATGTGTGTATCTCTACAAAATGATAATTATATAAAGACTCAGTATATTCAATCTGTCACACTAGAAACTTGAATAAACAACTAATAATATAATCAATAATTATGAGCGCAAATTTTTGAAATCATATATTGATATATATGTATATAAAACAATAATTTTTTTTTGTATAGATATTTAATTGAAGACGGGATATTAAAAATAATATTTTTATAGCTGCTATTCAGATTTATCATAGAACATTAATTTATTCATAAATATTTCTTGCACATATACAATATGTGTGTGTATGCATACATATTTCCAATATTCAAAAACTTATCTTAAATTAATCGCCTTTACAAAAAAATATTTTATTAGATGTACAAATAAGTTTCCGCCGTTTGACAAAAGTTGGCGCCACCAGTAAGTTATGGTTAAAATTGTCAGATGTAAAACGTCCTTATCGTAAGATTGGACATCAGTCAATAACATAACCTTAAAATATTAGTGATTTTTTATCAGTATAATATATTCTTTTGTGTGCGAAAATGTCGAGTTTTGAGCCGAATAAGCGTCATTTGCGGGAACTTTTGATTTACTTCTTCAATTTGAAGAAATCTGCAGCTGAGGCGTATCGATTGCTTGTAGAAGCATATGGTGAGGCTGCCTTAAGTGAGAGAAGTTGTCGTGAGTGGTTTCAAAAGTTTAAGAACGGTGAATTTGACATCGAAGACAAAGAACGTAGCGGAAGGCCGAAAGTGTATGAAGACGCGGAATTGGAAGCATTATTGGATCAAGATTCGTGCCAAACGCAAGAAGAACTTGCACTTACATTGGGAGTGACTCAACAAGCAATTTCACATCGGTTGAAATCATTGGGATTGATTGAAAAACAAGGAAATTGGGTTCCATATGAACTGACGCCGAGAAACGTTGAACGCCGATTGTTCACATGTGAAATGCTGCTTGCCGGGCATAAACGAAAGGGTTTTCTGCACCGTATAGTCACTGGTGATGAAAAATGGATCCACTATGATAATCCAAAAAGGAAGAAATCATGGGGACCACCTGGCCATGCTTCAACATCTACAGCTAAGCCAAATATTCATGGAAAAAAACTCTTGTTATGCATTTGGTGGGATCAGCTTGGTGTCGTATATTATGAGTTGCTCAAACCGAACGAAACCATTACTGGGGCTGTCTACCGAACACAATTGATGAGATTGAGTCGAGCACTCAAGGAAAAGCGCGCCCACTACTCCAGACACGACAAAGTTATTCTTCTGCATGATAATGCTCGTCCACATGTTGCGGCGCCGGTCAAAACCTATTTGGAAACACTCAATTGGGAAGTTTTACCCCAACCGCCGTATTCACCAGACATTGCCCCTTCTGATTTCCACATGTTTAGATCTATGGCGCATGGCCTGTCTGAGCAACACTTCACATCATATGAAGATACCAAAAATTGGGTCGATTCGTGGATAGAAGCATTCTTCCGACGCGGTATCCGTATGCTGCCAGAAAGATGGGAAAAAGTAGTGGCAAGCGATGGACACTACTTCAAATAAAACATTAGGTTCCGTTCTTTCACAATAAATGCCCAATTTTTGATAAAAAACGGCGGAAACTTATTTGTATACCTAATAGAATTTTTATACATATTAAAATATATCGAAAAAAAAAATTTGTTCATGCCTATAGATAATTACTTATAAATCCTATCTGTACTTATGCAGCAGTGTATCTATAAAACATCAATATTATAATCGAAAAGAGATCAAGATGACATTTTTGTCTATAAAACTTTAATTGTTAAAACATAATGTCAGATAAGAATTACCTATTGTGTTATTCTTATTTTTCGATTCCATTGAAGATATATATATATATATATATATATATATATATATATATCATATATCATATATAATATATATATATATATATATATATATATATATATATATATATATATATATAAAGTATCGATAGTGAAACAGTAACAAATTGTCAAGTCTAAGAAGTGCCCGTATTTCTTACACGTTGTATATTAGTTCACTCTATTAGCTATTATTCTACTAATATTATTTGTCATTGTGCAATTTTAAAACATATGTAACATTTTTATATACTATTGGTATATATATGTACATATGCGCATAAGTAAACATAAAATTTATAAAAAGTGGGCGCCCATTAGTCTTGTTGCATTACTGCTTTCTGCTACGAGAGGCCAGAAAGCATTTTCAGGCTATATCTCGGCCGTAAAGCGATACGCTAGAGGAACAAGGATAGCGTGATCGTTGATCCTTTTCTATCTTTCCTCTCCACGGTGCGTCCACGCAGGCAATGCAATCGTGTGTGTACGTATACAGACATACACCTATACATCGAGACTGAGAATTCATTCCTCAGCGTTGGTAACCCTGAAACCTGAGTTTCACATTTTCACCGAGCGAGGTCTCCAATATCAATTCGGAGTTTGGCCGTCACTCCTGCCGACCCTTAAAGGAAATAATATAAAATATATCTATAATTAGAGGAAGGAGATTGATAGGAAGATTAACATTGCGGAAAATCTCTCAGCGAACAGAAAACAATGGCAAATCTGTTGTGATTCCATTGAGTCATCCCGTTAGTGATTAAGCAAATTTCATACTCGAGCTATTAATTATTATAGCATGTAACCGCAATGTCCACAAAATTCCCCTGGGTAGTATAGAATATATGCACTGATCCTCACAAACGCCACATCATCGGCAAACTTGCCGAACTTGATTAAAATTGTATTTTACTAGACTTCAGCTATTTATCATTGAGAGCAAATAATTGAAAGCAAACGAAAAAATACTATCTGCTTCAAGAAATAGAGAGTTACGACATAGATAGATGAAGAGCTCTTTGTGTTACAAAGTATATTTTATATATGTATTTTCCTGCAACTTTATATACCTGCAATGTACAATATTATATTAATTTTATTTTCTTTAATCAATTAATTCCTTTTGTTTATTTTTTTATATTATTTATTTTTATTTTTTATTTATTTACTTTTTATTTTTGTGTAGCCATTATTTGTATATGTAATATCTTTATTTATATTATTTTATATATAGACGTTTTATAAAACATATTTAAGTTTAACGTATTTAAGTTTATAAAGAATTTGTTTTGCTTTTTGCGTATATATAAATATTACTATAAATACTATATTGTATTTATTAATCCTTGCCTTTCGGCTTAGGATGGCTTCCAGTTTACATTCGATTCCTATTTCTAAATTCTTTGTTCTTTGCATTATTACCTTAACAGTTAAATTAAAATTCAAATCAAAATCAAAATCAAAATCTCGATATAGATATAAACGTAAATATAAACATAAACATAATATAATATAAATATACATCTCAATATAACCTAAATATTACAGTCTATGCTTTTCTTTTTGCACTGCCCTTTATATTATTCTGATCTACAGGGTGATTCAAAACAACCTTCTGTCCTTACAATGTCATATACCTGATTCAATTCTAAGACGATTTTTCCTTTGCCAAAATTTTTTCCGAGGCTTAGTTTTTAAATTATAAGCCAAAATAGTTAACGAATTACGGGCCGCGTACGCGAGGCAGGCAGGGACGGCGCAACTCACCGTCCGATGCTGGTGATCACGTGGGCGCTCGCTGCGATCAACTGTTTGCTACATGCGATGGGGTGTATGTGTGAGAGAGAATGTATACGCGTATACACACATCTCTCTCTCTCTCTCTCTCTCTCTCTCTCTCTCTCTCTCTCTCTCCCTCTCTCTTTGTCTTTCTCTTTTATACCCATCGCATGTAGCAAACAGCTGATCGCACACACGCACTTTCTCTCTCTCTCTCTCTCTCTCTCTCTCTCTCTCTCTCTCTCTCTCTCTCTCTCTCTCTCTCTCTCACTCACTGACTCTTACCTTGTATGTAGAGATTCGTTGCCCTCATACGACTCGATAAATAATATTTCCGTGTGACACAACGAGTAACTAGCAAACTTTCTTTTACTCGCAAATTGTACCACTTACCGAGCTTTTACGAATTAATCCACGCACTTTATCGATAAACTGAATTTATTAACGATTATAACGGTTAATCACAATCTACCGATTACTACCGATTAATTATTAAAATAACTCGAAGAAAGAAACGCGTTATTCGATGCGGAGACTGCGCGACGACAACAAGCAGGTTAAGTCGGTACTAGCGTTGCCGGCTGCCGATTGCCGAACGACTGAATGTATCACATTACGCGTGATCGACGCGGACGCTATCATGTGTCCTGTGATCGGCTAAAGCTTCGACATTGTAAATTCGATAGTTTCGAAAATATGAAACTATAAAATATGAAAATATAATGACGTATAATAACATCGTTTTTTTTTAATAATTTAACTTATTACTCGTTTTGCCTTTTTTCGCAAGCGAGACATGAGAAAAATTATTTTTATGTCTCTGAGAATACAAGGTGTTCCACGTAGAAATGTGTTGGTCGCTCTGAAAAGAGCGGATTGTCTTTGGTCGCTGTGAAAAGAGCGGATTAGTTTAAAGTCGAAAAAATTTTATAATAGGTGCTCAAAATGACGACCATCCATCCTAACGCAAGCTCTCATGCGTTTTAATAAATTTTTTTCGACGTTCTCCATTATTTCTTCGTCGATATTCCAAATTGCATGTCGCAATCTTGTATGTAGATCATCGACATCCTCGGGAAGCGTTTTGTAAATGACTTCCTTACAATATCCCCATAAAAGAAATCTAATGGGTTGAGATCCGGTGATCTTGCAGGCCAACGCATTGGGCCATACCGACTCATTCAACGTCCAGGAAACCGCTCGTTTAAATAATTTGTAACGATCCTGGCGTTGTGTGGCCCAGCACCATCTTGTTGAAACACGATCTTGTTTCTCTTTAATAATGATACTTCTTCTGAAAAATCTGGCAGATCTTCTTCCAAAAATTCCAGATATGTTTGGCCAGTTAAAATATCTGGAAGAATAACTGGACCAAGTATTTCGGTCCCCATTATTCCAGCCCACACATTTATTTTCCAACAAGTTTGGAAGTTTCTTAATCGCGTGACTCTGGGATTTTCTTCGCTCCAAAAATGCATGTTATGCGAATTGAAAATTCCCTCTCGTGTGAATAACGACTCATCGCTGAATATCACACGAGAAGAGTATCTGGGATTTCGATTTACTTTCCTCAGAAAATTTTCGCAAAACGTACGTCTCGCTTGAAAATCTTCTGGTCGCAAATCTTGCACGCGTATGTAGTGATATGCTTTTCTTTTTTCAATATTCTTTGCACAGTTGCATAAGATAAATCGTGTTCTCGAGCAACCACCCGAATACTCGTTTCGGGTTTATGCTCGAAAGCACGTATAATTTGCTCCGTGTTCTGCAAATTCCCTTGCATCGCGATTTCTCCCAGTGTCGTGTTTATTTGAAAGGACACTGCCAGTCTTGTGTAGCCTCTGAGCTGCTGCAAGTATGACGTGAGCCGATGGATGTCTTTCTCGATTTGGGTATAATTCGGCATATCGTCTTGCAGCTAAGTAATGCTGTCCTTGACATTCGCCAAGTGCCATCAGCATATCGTAATATTCTTTGTTTGTGTATGCTTCCATTTCGTCCTCTTAACGCTTCTAATAATCGAACGATTATTGATCTTATTATCAATCGCTTTATCCTATTTATACGATCCTCGCGGGGGGTCGATACCCCCTCCGCGCCTCCCGCAACGAATAGCGCAATTCGGGTAATGACACGCGACACACGACACCCGCTACACAAGACTGGCAGTGTCCTTTCAAATAAACACGACACTGGGAGAAATCGCGATGCAAGAAATTTGCAGAACACGGAGCAAATTATACGTGCTTTCGAGCATAAACCCGAAACGAGTATTCGGGTGGTTGCTCGAGAACACGATTTATCTTATGCAACTGTGCAAAGAATATTGAAAGAAGAAAAGTTGCACGCATATCACTACACACGCGTGCAAGATTTGCGACCAGAAGATTTTCAAGCGAGACGTACGTTTTGCGAAAATTTTCTGAGGAAAGTAAATCGAAATCCCAGATACTCTTCTCGTGTGATATTCAGCGATGAATCGTTATTCACACGAGAGGGAATTTTCAATTCGCATAACATGCATTTTTGGAGCGAAGAAAATCCCAGAATCACGCGATTAAGAAACTTCCAAACTCGTTGGAAAATAAATGTGTGGGCTGGAATAAAGGGGACCGAAATACTTGGTCCAGTTATTCTTCCAGATATTTTAACTGGCCAAACATATCTGGAATTTTTGGAAGAAAATCTGCCAGATTTTTTAGAAGAAGTATCATTATTAGAGAGAAACAAGATCGTGTTTCAACAAGATGGTGCTGGGCCACACAACGCCAGGATCGTTACAAATTATTTAAACGAGCAGTTTCCTAGACGTTGGATGGGTCGGTATAGCCCAATACGTTGGCCTGCAAGATCACCGGATCTCAACCCATTAGATTTTTTTTTTATGGGGATATTGTAAGGAAGTCATTTACAAAACCCTTCCCGAGGATGTCGATGATCTACATACAAGATTGCGACATGCAATTTGGAATATCGACGAAGAAATAATGGAGAACGTCGATAAAAATTTATTAAAACGCATGAGAGCTTGCGTTAGGATGGATGGTGGTCATTTTGAGCACCTATTATAAAATTTTTTCGACTTTAAACTAATCCGCTCTTTTCAGAGAGACCAAAGACAATCCGCTCTTTTCAGAGCGACCAACACATTTCTACGTGGAACACCTTGTATTCTCAGAGACATAAAAATAATTTTTCTCATGTCTCGCTTGCGAAAAAAGGCAAAACGAGTAATAAGTTAAATTATTAAAAAAAACGATGTTATTATACGTCATTATATTTTCATATTTTATAGTTTCATATTTTCGAAACTATCGAATTTACAATGTCGAAGCTTTAGCCGATCACAGGACACATGATAGCGTCCGCGTCGATCACGCGTAATGTGATATATTCAGTCGTTCGGCAGCCGGCAGCCGGCAACGCTAGTACCGACTTAACCTGCTTGTTGTCGTCGCGCAGTCTCCGCATCGAATAACGCGTTTCTTTCTTCGAGTTATTTGAATAATTAATCGGTAGTAATCGGTAGATTGTGATTAACCGTTATAATCGTTAATAAATTCAGTTTATCGATAAAGTGCGTGGATTAATTCGTAAAAGCTCGGTAAATGGTACAATTTGCGAGTAAAAAAAAGTTTGCTAGTTACTCGTTGTGTCACACGGAAATATTATTTATCGAGTCGTATGAGGGCAACGAATCTCTACATACAAGGTAAGAGTCAGTGAGTGAGAGAAAGAGAGAGAGAGAGAGAAAGTGCGTGTGTGCAATCAGCTGTTTGCTACACGCGATGGGTGTAAAAGAGAAAGACAGAGAGGGAGAGAGAAAGTGCGTGTGTGCGATCAGCTGTTTGCTACATGCGATGGGTATAAAAGAGAAAGACAGAGAAAGAGAGAGAGAATGTGTGTATACGCGTATACATTCTCTCTCACACATACACCCCATCGCATGTAGCAAACAGGTGATCGCAGCGAGCGTCCACGTAATCACCAGCATCGGACGGTGAGTTGCGCCGTCCCTGCCTGCCTCGCGTACGCGGCCCGTAATTCGTTAACTATTTTGGCTTATAATTTGAAAACCTCGGAAAAAATTTTGGCAAAGGAAAAATCGTCTTAGAATTGAGTCAGATATATGACATTGTAAGGACAGAAGGTTGTTTTGAATCACCCTGTATATATCTCTATATATCTTCCTTATGCCTATTAATCTTCCCCCTTTGCCTTCTCTTCCCTTCGTCTCTGTACCTCTTTTCTTCTTTCTACTATTTCCTTCATTTGTTCTAATTCTTTTCTTTCCTCGTCAAATAAGTTCTGTCTTAAACTTATTGTCTCCACGCATTCATATATAACATGTTCTATCTTTTCCTCTTTTTCTCCGCATATCCTGCACATCTTATCTTCCTGTTTCATCCAATGTAGCCTCGCATTCATCTCATTCCCTGTCCTAAATCTTGCTATCATACTCCTATATTTTGCCTTTCTCCTGTCCTCTAAGTATTTTGGGATCGTGTCTCCTCTGATTTCCTTATATAACTCGTTGTACCTTGATTCTTCTTTCCTCTTAGTTCTCTCTTCCTCTGTTCTTTCCATTATGCCCTTCCCAATCTTCTCCTCTGCTGTTTCTCCATTCTCCTCTTCCCTTATTTTCTTCAATTCTCGCTCACTTATTCCAGCCCAATCCAGTGATTCCCTTCTCTTTCTCTCCCATCTGCTGACTTCTCCTTCTCCGATCCTTTTATCCATCTCTATCATGCAGTCTTTAATTATCTTCTTGTCCGAAGTTCTAGCTTTTTCCTCATACCTTACCGTTCTCTTTATACCTCTCAGACTTATATTTATCAATTTACATTCATCCTCCAGAATATGATTGGGTGTTACTTTCTCCAGACCCAGAATCCATTTCACGTACTTTCTATGAATCCTATCCATCCTTTCGTCTCTGTACCAACCCCACACCTCTGCCCCATATAATGCTACGCTGTTCACTAATGCGTTAAACATTTCCATTCTTCTTCCAAAGTCTTTGCTGAAAATTCTCTCTCCTATGCTCCATGTGTTCTTCATCGCTACCATGGCTTTCTTGTAACCTTCTCTTATCTGTTTTTCTGGTCCTCCATTCTTCTGTAAAATGTATCCTAAATACTTTATCTCTTTCACTTCCTCAATCTTTTCCTCCCTCCACGTCCAGCTCCTCTCCTTCTTCTTTCCTCTTCCTTTTTCGAATACCATCACCTTCGATTTTTCTGCGCTCGGTGTTAATTTCTTTCTTTCCAGGTATTTTCTAAACCTTTATATCATGTCTTTCAGCTCTTCTTCCGTTTCTGCCAACAAAACGATGTCATCTGCATACATTATGGACCAAACTTTTTCTCTGTTTACCTTTATTCCCCCGATCTGTCCTCTTCTCATCTCCTCTTCTAGATCCCCTATATAGATGTTGAACAGCGTTGGGCTTATGGGACATCCTTGTCTGACTCCTTTTTCCGTCCAAAAGATCTCACTTTCTTCCTTTCCTATTCTAATTGTATTCTTCGTTTCTTCATAAATCTCTATTATTTTGTTTCTTAGCCTGTTGCTTATCCCTGTCTTCTTCATTCTCTTGTTTAAGATTTCTCGGTCCACCTTGTCAAACGCCGACTTGAGATCTGCGAAAAACGCAAACACTTTCCCTCTTGGTTTTATCAGCTCTCTATGTACCATGAAGTTCAACAAGTATATAGCGTCGCTTGTCCCTCTACCTTTCCTAAATCCAAACTGTCTCCTCATATTTCTTTTTCATTTCCTCTTTCAGATTCTCATTTAGTATACTTGCGTATATCTTGTAACTCGTATCCAACAGCGTAACTCCTCTATAATTTTTGACTTCCTTAGTGTCTCCTTTCTTAAATATTGGGTATATAACCCCCTTCTTCCAATCTTCTGGCATGCTTTTTTCTTCCCACACTTTCTCCAAAACTTTGATTAAAGGCTCTTCTATCTCTTCCTTCATATATATCCACGCTTCGTTGTTGATCCCATTCTCTCCTGCTGCTTTCCCTCTTTTTAACTTTTTCACCTGTGCTTTTTACCTCTGCCCTGTCTATCCTTCCATTATTCCTTTCAATCTCCTCCTCCTTCTCCTTCTCCTCCTCCTCCTCTTCTTCTTCCTCTTTTCTTCTCCGTTCCATGCCCGTCTTTGTTTCTGTTCCTTCTAGCATATCCATAAAATGCCTTTTCCACTCTTTTATGTCAGTTGTGCTCTGCAATCTGTTCCTCTTCTTCCTAATCTTATTAATGTATCTCCAGGCCTCCGTCTCTGTCTTAATTTTTTCTATTTTCTCTTCTTCCTCCTTTTCTTGTCTCTTCCTTTCTTCTTCGCACCACCTCTTATATTCCTTTTTCTCCTTTACATACTCTTCCCTAGACAACTTTCCTTTCCTCCATTTTCTTAGTTCCTTCCTTAGTGACCTTTTCCTTTCCTTCCATTCTGCGTTAAACCATCTCTTTTTTCCTAAGACTCTTCCTTTCTTCATCTTTATCTTTTTTGTGGACTTATTTATCTTGTTCCTTATCTCCTGCCATAGCGCCTCCTTTCCTGTCTCGTTATGCCTCCAGCCCTCGATTTCCTTGCGGTAGAATTCTATGCCCTCTTGTAACCAATCACATTTGACCACTGCCTCCTTTTCCTCATCCTCTTCTGTTCCTCCTACTGTTGGCCCTTGATTTGTCACCTCTATCGGTAAATGATCCGATTCCGTTCTGTCTCCGATTCTCACTCCTTGGATGTCCTCCTCCCCCCTCTCGTTTGCCACTACGTAATCTATTACTGACGCTCCCTTTCCTCCTACATATGTCCATAGTTCGCTTTCCTCTCCTTTACTCCCGTTCATTATCGCCCATCCTTTCTCTTCTATTCTTGCAAGCATCTCTCTTCCTTCCTTGTTTATCATCTTGTCTCTTGATCTCCTTTTATTTATCTCATCCTTCTCATCCCTTATTGGTCCGCCTTCTGTACCTGTCCTTGCGTTGAAGTCTCCTCCTATAATCAAACTCTCTTCTTCTGTTTCTTCTATCTTCTCCTCGAGTACATCGAAAACTTCTTTTATTTCTCTGCAGTACACTGTCACTACTCTCAAATTCTTCTTATTGTATACTATTTGACTCTCTAATATTTCCTCTCCATAACTTTCTTGCCTTACTATTTCCAATTCTTTATTAACCGCCACCACCAGTCCTCCTTTCGCTCTTCCTTTCCTGTGCTCCCTCGTGGCTGACACATATGACCACCTAAACTTTTTCGCTAAATTCTTCTCTAATGTTTCCCATCCTTTGTCATCTAACCATGTTTCTGTTAACCCTACCATGTCAAACCTTTCCACGTATTCCCACACACCCTCGCACTTGTTTAGGCCTGCGACATTCCAAAAACATATCTTTAGACCAGTGCTGGGATTTACTTGCACATTTCGGCCCGATTCTGTGGCTCATGCCTATTGCCCCCCACTCACCGCTCGTACGTTAGCAACGAGTCGCCAGATACGCGTAACTAAGGAGCGCGACGTTTTGTCTCAGGAGCGTCCGTATATAAGAATGTTTAAATATAATAATAAGACAATACTTGATTTGTCTCATTATTCTGTACATAAAAGTATTACAGTAAGATTATCGAGAACTAAATATTTTACGAGATATTTTATTTTTTCTATCAAAATATGTCAGATTAAAATATAAAATAACTCAAAAAGTACTTAATGAAAAAATACTTTATTAGTGTTTTGGAAAGCTCTCGACATAAGCTATAAGAATATGCAATAAAAAATTGGGGTTTCCATTTAAGAGATTGAAAGTGACCTTCATGTGACCTTCAAATGACTATCCAAGGTTACATCAATGGCACCATCTTATGTCCCCCTTCGAACCAAACAACTTTTGTCTGAAACGTTTTTCCGTATCTTCCATATTTTTCGAGATATTTGACTGGCTCTTTTAAAATGGACTACCCTGTATAATCATCAAAATATATTGAGAGAAAATATATTATCATTGTCAATCCCATTTGTTACGTCCAGACTCAATGGAAGGAAAAGTCAGCGGGAGGGCGTAACTTACTTATCTCTAGACAAACGCTAGACGATGCGTCTCCTAGAGTCGAGCGAACGATAGGGCCTTAGACAGGTCAACGACCGGAAGGGTCGCTCTTATTCTGTCGACGGGCCGTTCGGTCGGCGGTCCCTTTTTGGTAAAGGAACTGAATCCTTATTACTCGGGACGGGACCCTGTGCGATTTCGGGTAACGGGAAGGAAGTCGGGTTAATAAATTACTCGAATTTAAAAGTTAACATTACATTTATACAAAAAAAAATAATAATAATGAAAAGGAATGATTAAAAAAGGATAAATTTCATAGTGAAATCTTATTTATAAAAATACATTTTCTTAAATTCTAAGGTGTACTTGTTTTCGTGTGTGTGAGTGTAGGTGAATGAAAATTATGTTCTCGCGGGGGTTACAATAAATACGGAGGTCATCAACCGGAATTAGACGGGGAAATTAAAATTTAAATTCTGGTTGAAAATTTACAATAGTTTCAGAAAATTTGCTAGAAATAAATTATTAAAGAAATGAAAGTTGGACGGAAAGGGGAAAGGGGGAGGAAAACTATAAAAGATCTTGGAATTGTACAGTAGAGGGGGGAGGGAACTTTATCCAGAAGATCTCGATGAGGACGGCTAAAGGAACAAGGCAACCTGGGACAAAAAATGGAATGATTGAGCCAGGTGGACTGGTTTGAAGGATATGATAGAATTGGTCAAGGTCTACTATGTCAGGACCGACCCGATAGTCCTCGTCCGTAAGAGGTTCTGGATACAGAGGAAACTGGCTTAAAAGGTATCTGTACCAGTTTCGTTTAGCCTGATCTTCGTAAAAAGACTCCGACTCCCCTTCGGGATCGGAAGATTTCTGTTTAAAGTCTTCCGGTTCCTCTTTGAGATCGGGACACTCTTCTACGAAGTCCTGGAGGGATTCTTCGAAATCGTGCGACGCTTCTGGGAGATCGGACGATTCGAGGCGTGAGGAGGAGGAAGGAGGAGGAATTCTCGAGGGTTGAGGTTCGAGAGATGGCGGGTAGTCGAAGGGGGGAGGGGGACTAGGATTTCTCGGCGATTGCTGGAAATCAGCGAAAGCAGGCGAATATCCGGAGGGAGAAGGGGGACCAGGATTTTCCAGATGTTGCGGAGATTCAGGGAAGGTAGGTGAATGTTCAGGGGGAGAAGGAGGAGTAAGATTTGCTGACTGTTGAGGGGATACAGGAAAAGTAGGCGACGGGGGACGCTCGGGGGAAGAGACGGGTGAGTAAGAAGGGGGAGAATAATGAGAAGAAAAAATATGGGGACAAGGGTGTGTATTGCGTGTACGTTAATTAACCGCTGAACTCTTAATTTAAATGTTTGCTTGTCTAAATTTAATTTCTTATAGTCGATAATAAAACTAGGATCCGCGAACGCCCGAGCCAACAGTTTCCGGATCTTTTTATTTTCTCGGTTGCGGATGTGTTTTGCCCAACACTTAGAGCGTTTTTCCGTGCTTGTTTCCACTAGGAAACACACGTAAGAGTTAATTGAGATATTGATTTTTAGTTAAAAGAAACAGTTTGGTAATAATAAAATAATAATAAAAAAAAGAATAGAGAAAACCTTTAAGAATCTCAATTGTATTATTATTATTATTAATATATATATATATTTTAAGAAAGAAGAAAAAAAAATATGATATGGAGGGAATTATTATGGAAATAGGGAGAGAAGATTTTCTTCTAGAGCTGGCAGCCAAGTATAAATGCCAATCATGATATTACACCAGGATCCTGGCTAATCACACCTAGGGACCCGCGAAAGGAGAAAGAATTGCTTGAGTCTAGCAATAAGCATGAATGCCAATCTTGACAGTGTTCAAGATCCTAGGTAATCAAACTTACGGACTCGCAAAGTAGAAAAAATTGCTCGAGTCTAACAATAAGCACGAATGCCAATCTTGACAGTGTTTAAGATCCTGGGTAATCAGACTTACGGACTTGCAAAGGAGAAAGAATTGCTCGAATCTAACAATAAGCATGAATGCCAATCTTGACAGTGTTCAAGATCCTGGGTAATCAAACTTACGGACTCGCAAAGGAGAAAGAATTGCTCGAGTCTAACAATAAGCATGAATGCCAATCTTGACAGTGTTCAAGATCCTGGCTAATCAGACTTACGGATTCACAAAATGGAGAGTAGGTTCAAAGGAAAGGAGATATAAAATATTTAATGACCAGAATTTAGTTTAATAGTAATATTAATAAAAATGTGTGTTTGTATATTAATTGAAGATTCGAATTTAATAGCAAACTGTTCCTTTTGAGGGGGAGGGAAAAATAATGTAGGAGAGAGGTAGAAATAACAGAAAGAAAAAATAAAATAAAATAAAATAAAATAAAATAAGATTTTTTAATAGACTCACTACTTGTTGTGTGCGAAGGAAAATATGATTACTCTCGATGATCGAGTGATGAGTGACCTTCTGTCTCTCTCGAGAGCTGGTTGGAAAATTTGGCTCGGAGATCCGGTTGATTCCGATGGTGTTCGTTGATGGATTCAAGGGCACAGCACTCGTCGCTTGGCCGCACGAATATTATAGTTTCTTAAGTTATATAAATATAACTCTGCACTGCACAACGCGTAGAAAATGCGAGGATAGACTTATCGAATACTGTATATTGATACGACAGAGCGATTGAAGCTCGCTGTCTACATAACTTGGAGTCGCGGAAAAACGAATACTCGAGCCCGGAGCTGACTACTAGCTAAGTAGTAAGTCGGTTGAAAAACGAAAACGAAGTGAAGTTTCGAGCGAGGATTTCGCGTATCCTCGAATCTTAGCGTCTCCCCACGTACCCTCTCCATTACGCAATCAGAATTCTTTTTTAACAAATCAAATCTTTACTATTTACCCCTCTCATGAGTAGGAGGTGCTACCCTTCCAGAAGAAGGTCCAGAAATGCGCCTATTCGTGTAGGCTTTTGTTTTTAGAAGTTAAGTCCAACCTATTGGAGAGTCCGTTATGATCGGCTAAGTTGACATTTTTATTATTCCCGTTGAAATTTATCTCAAACAGATAACACAAGAAGGTGGTCTGGCAGGCGAGCACGCGGTGTCAAGTATCGCGAGTTCTGCTTACGGATTTTGGTTTCATCCGTAAACCATCATCCGTGTCCCTCTCCTTGTTCTTTGTTTTAAACCCTTAAGCCCGTTGCGCGGACCTTAGAGTTGAATATTTCATTCATCTGTTTGTTTTCCGTACGCACATGGTCTAGATTTCTAGCGTTCGAGGGTCTCTTATCTTTGTTTAAAATTTTCAAATCTTTGACGTGGGTTTTAGTCCAGGAATATTTATTGATCCATCTCGAATTTTCAAATCTTTGACGTGGGTCTTAGTCCTGGAATATTTATTGATCCGTCTCATAGTTAAAAAAATTTTATCGTTCTAAAAGATTAGTCCCGCCTGCTAGATATCTCCTTGTTTATTGTTTACGTCGTGTGCAGAAAGGTTCCAGAGCGTAATTTTTTATATCAGTGAAAGAGTTCTATGAAAGAAAAGAATCGTGGAGTCCACCGGATGTAACACATTCATTGCGATACAAATTTTTTTCGAAAAATATCAGAGATTATATCACGAATCTGAAGCACAATGACAAATTTCGTAATTTTGCATTAACAACTTGCGTATATAAATTTATTTCATTTCTTGTATTATAATTGCAAATTACTTACATTTTAAAAGTTGATTATTGTTGCGGAATGGACTCATTAATAGAGATAATTGAAAATGGTAAAATCTTTAGATCAGTTCTATCTATCATAGAAGCTTCTAGAACTTTTCTTCACTTATTTTTCATCCTTCCGTGACTTTCCCCCTACACAAGGCATCTTCGACACCTCACCGACGGACTTAAAATTCGCATGTATTAGGACGAAAACAAACTCGTACTTAATCCTTATTTAGTAAGGAATGCGATTTTTGCTCTATTTAAACACCGGATTGGTGCCAACACTAAAAATCGAGACAAGTCGGTGTGAAGTGCGAAGATCGGGCGCTCGAAGCCATCCTGTATATCACCAGGCTGACGACGAAGCGAATAAAGAAAATCAAAGTATTAGAATAACGATAAAACCATCTGAAGACGAGAAATCTGCGAGAGAAGTCATGACCGCGGAACTGTGTTTTCCACCTATCGTTACAGTGCGAACGAATTTAATTTGTACTGGGCCTATGATCAAGGCGCCGCCTTAATGTGTAAATAAAAAACTATTAAAGCGAAGTGTTCGATTCACTTATGTTCGTCTGTCTCTCCCGAGACCCTTCGATAACTGTTGCCAGTTGAACTACCACGTTCATACGCACAGGAACATTACAGAAATAACACGATTACAACAAATAATTAAACAATTTGAATGGCATGTTCTCTCTCTCCATCTCCCTCTCCCCTCTCTCTCCTTCTCCCTCTCCTCCCCCCCCCCTCCCTCCTTCTCTCTCAGTGGAGAAGACGTGTCAAACATCGCTCCGCAAAAGTAATAACTTTTAAACGGTTAAATAGTTACGGGGAGTGATAGAAAGTTATTCAAGTCATAGCGGCATAGACCGGCATTAGCCATGAGTGTTATCTAGCCGGGATATGCTGATTTGTGGGCGTGAGAAGTGCATTTCCTGTCTGGGACACCAAAGTCTCACACGACAGGTAGACATTAAAGGTGGACACAAAAGTGCTGACGTGTGACAGTGGAACAGAGATGACTGATCGCTTATGCTGATATTAGCGGTTTCGGCCGATAATTATCGGCATGGACGATGAATATGCTGAATATCGATGCTCGGCATGTAAAAAGACAATAAAAAATCAGGTGGTGACATGCAAGTCTTGCTATCAGGTGACTTGTATTAAGCTGTTTTACCATCCAGGATGTGTAAGCAAGCATAGGATTTACGATAAAAATCAAGAATTGGTACCGTGTTCTGGCCCATTTGACAGATTTACAATTGAAAGTGAAGCAGATATGAAGAAGGCATCGGCAGTGGCCGGGGGCGGCAGGGACAGACTAGGATCTACAGGATCTACAAGTTCGTTTACGACGCCAAGTAATGGAAATAGATTATCAGGAGCGCGTGGATCATCGACTATTGACGTAAAAATAGATTGGCTGGTAAAAATTGTAAAAGAAATAAAAGATATGCAACAGCATGTAAGAAGGAAATTAAAATGATGGTCAAGGAAATAGTTCGAGAAGAATTGGGAAATGTTAAGCAGGAACTGCTAGAAGAGTTGAAAAGAATGATACAAGGAGAAATATGTGGATCAACAGGAGGAATGCAAAGGAGCTATAGTGAAGCGGTTAAAGAGAAAAAGAAAGAGAATGTTATAATTATCAAACCCAAGATTCAACAAGAGAGTGAAGTTACAAAAAAATTGATAAAAGAAAAGATAGATATCAAAAACATGGCGATGGGAATAACGAAGCTAAAAAAAGGAAGCAAGGGGACAGTGATCATGGGGTGTGAAACTGGAGAAGAAATGTGGGTTGAAAGCCACAGTGCAGGACAAACTAGGAGAAAACTTCAAAGTTACGGAATCACCGCAGATGAAGCCCAAAATAAAAATTATCAATGTCAGCGAAGAAGAAATGAGATTGGATGATGATGACTTAATAACTACAATCAAGAAGCAGAATAGAATTGATGCAATAAATGATGGATTCCAAATGCGAATAGTGAAGAAAATAGTTAAAGAAAAAAGAAATGATAATAATCAACTTAGAAGAAGAGAAAAAGAAGAAGGTTCGATAATAATTGAAGTAGATGAAGAAACGCATGAATTGATGTTGAAAAAAGAGAAACTAAATGTAGGATGGAGAAAATGTCCTATATTCAATCACATTAATGTTAAAAGATGCTTTAAATGCTGGGGATACTATCATATTGCAAAAAATTGTACGCGAGATGAAACATGCCACAAATGTGCGAGAAATCATAAAGCGATTGAATGTACGGCAACAAAGAAAAAATATGTAAATTGTATGTTTAAAATTCGAACATACAACCTGAAGATAAGTGATGAACACGACGCCCTTAGCCCAGAATGTCCAACATTTAAAAGGGCGATACAAGAGGAGAAGAGGAGAGCCGGCTGGGAAGATGCGAAATAGCAACTACAGAAGGAAGCGGAAATAATATTGTATACAAACGCGCAAAGTTTGATGGCGCATAAAGATGAGATACAACATCAGATTATGAAGAAAGTAAATCCGGCATTCATAGCGTTATCAGAGACAAGATTGACTGCTGAAATTGAAGACAGTGAAGTGAACGTACCAGGTTATAGTATAATTAGATGCGATGCTGAAAATAGAAATACAGGAGGGGTTGTTTTATATATAAGGGATGATGTTAAATATGAAATAGTATTAGTAAAAAAATTAGAATCGAATTGTTGGTGTGCTGCGATTGAGGTGAAAGAAAAATTGTATAGAGGAATAATAATGGTAATATATCATTCACCGAGTGCATCGCATGGTGATTTCGTGAGATTTCTGGAGGATATAATAGAAGAGTTAATAATACGGGGAGAATGTATGATAATAGGAGACTTTAATATAGATATTATGTTAGATTCGTTTTATACAAGGAAGTTACAAACGACAATGTTGAGCTTAGGCATGAAACAATATGTAAATAAACCGACGAGAATTACGAAAGATAGTAAAACAATTATAGATTTAATTTTTGCTAATAATAAAATAGAAATGCAGGTAATGCATGAACCTAAAATAACGGAACATGCGTGGCTAAAAGTTGAACCGAATGCGAATAAATTTGATAATAAATACAGAGAACTTAGTGTTAGGAATTATAGAGAGTTTAATATAGATGAATTTATTAAATTAGTGGAAAATAAATTAGAGAAAAACCAAGATATGAATATCAGTGTGAGAGCGAAGAAATTTGTTGATAGTATAGTAAATGCGTTGGACGCCACAGCACCTAGAAAAAATTTTAGAATTCCGAGAATATGGGAAGGGAGAAAGTGGTTTTCGGATGAAATAAGAGAAGCAGCGGCTAAAAGGGATGAGGCATATAGGAAGGCATTGTATGCTGACACGGAACAAAATTGGTTGCAATTTAAAATTGAAAGAAATACAGTAGTTAAATTAATTAAGACAAAGAAGAAAGAATATTATGAAAATATGATAGATCTTAATAAAGAAAATCATCTATGTGGAAAACACTAAAAGAACTAATTAGAGGTAAACCAGGGTAAGAGGGAAGTAGAGAATATAGATTTTGAAATATTAGACGGCACTGAAGGATGCAATATAGCAGACAAATTTAATTTATATTATAGACAAAGTATTAATAGTAAAATCTATAAATGGGAGTAAAACTGGGAATGCACGTAAAAGAATTATTTATGTTATTGAAAACGAGGGAATTATGGAAAATTTTGAAATGATTAGTATAGAGCATTTACAGGAAATTGTTATGGGACTACCGAAAAAGAAAGGTACAGAGGAGGGAATAACTAGCGATATATTAAAGACAGTATTTTGCGTAATAAAAGAGGAATTTGTTGATATAATAAATAATTCTTTGAAGGAAGGTTGCTGTCCAAAAGGTTGGAAAACGTCTACAATAATACCGATTCCAAAAATAGAGAAAGCTAGAAAAGCAAGTGAATTTAGGCCTATAAATATGTTACCAATATTTGAAAAAGTGTTAGAATTAGTAGTTAAAAAGCAAATTGAAACGTATTTGGAAAATAATTGTATTATAACAGAACATCAGTCGGGCTTTAGAAAACAGTATTCGTGTGAAACAGCGATTCAAACAGTCATTGATGAATGGAAATTGATAGTTAGTGAGGCAAAAATGGTAAGGGTAATTTTCATGGATCTTAAGAGAGCCTTTGAAACAATAGATAGAGAAAGATTATTAGAGAAATTATATCAATATGGAATTAGGGGAATGGTCATAGAATGGTTAAGATCATATTTAAAGGATAGAACATAGCAGGTTCAATTTAATAATAAATGGTCTAAATTAATGACCACAGAATATGGAGTACCGCAAGGATCTGTATTAGGACCTTTGTTATTTATAGTATATATAAATGATATAATAAAAATCTGTCCAGAAGGATGTAGTATAAAAATGTTTGCAGATGATACGTTAATATATGTAACTGGAGAAAGCAGCGCGGAATTAGAGAGCAAAATGAATATGGCATTTACTATAGTAGAAGAGTGGATGAATATAAATAAGTTAAAAATGAATGCAGGAAAAACGAAATATATGATTGTTAGAAGTATAAGAAAAAAACTGCGAGGTAATATAACATTGAAATGTTTGGATGGAACTGAGATTGAACGTGTGGAAATAATGAAATACCTAGGCATAATTATTGAAGATAGACTACGATTTAAGGACCACTGTGATTATATGCTAAAGAAAATAGGGAAAAAAACGAGATTTTTTAATAGAATAGGTAATTATATATCGGCATACACTAGATGTATTGTATATAAGACAATTATAACACCTCACTTTGAGTATTGTGCGACGCTGTTAATTGATATGGGAGAAACACAGCTGAGTAAATTGCAAAAAGCACAAAACCGGGCCATGAGGATCATATTGCAATGTGATAGACATACCAAAGTGGAGCGTATGCTGCAAGCGCTGCAGTTTATGTCCATAAAACAGAGGCTATATTATAATGTGTGTATATTTATTTTTAAGATTTTAAGGAACATGTTACCGGAGCAATTAAGAAATAGATTAGAAATTGTGGGAAATGAGAGTGAAAGGCAAACACGACAAGCTGGGGATATTGCAATAAAATATCGCAGAACAAGGAGTGCGCAAAAGAGTATGTTTTACGAAGGAGTAAAAATGTATAACGCCTTGCCAGCTGAAATAAAGCAGAATGAAAGAATTGTGCCGTTTAAGCGAATGTTAAAGGAGTATATTGTAATTAATGTAAACTAGATTTGTATTACAAATAGCTGAGAAAGCTGATAAAGATCAATCAATCAATCTCTCCCTCCCTCCCTCCCATCCTCCCTCCCTCCCTCCCTCTCTCTCTCTCTCTCCCCCTCTCACTCTCATTCTCCCCCTTTCTCTCCTTCTCCCCCCTCTCTCTCCTTCCCCCCTCTCTTTTCCCCCTCTTCGTCTCCCCCTTCTCTCTCCTTCCCCCTCTCTCACGCTATTTTTGCCGAAATACGTGACAGTGTAACCGGTCAATCTCAAAAATAAAAAATAAACTATAATTTGACGCGTACATTTCGCACTATAGTAAGTCTAGCATATTATCATAAATTCATTTGCAAATTTTAAATCACTACCTCTTTTTCTTTTTCTTTTCCTGTTGCGATAAAATACTCTCAAAATATCTTTTATCATATACACTTATGTTATTTTACAATATATCGCTCTAACTAATGTAGAACCAAGTTATCAATCCATATGAATCGGATTACAAAAAATTAGAACTTAATGTATATATATTAGGTGTACAAATAAGTTTCAGCCGTTTTTTATCAAAAATTGGGCATTTATTGTGAAAGAACGGAACCTAATGTTTTATTTGAAGTATTGTCCATCGCTTGCCACTATTTTTACCCATCTTTCTGGCAGCATACGGATACCGCGTCGGAAGAATGCTTCATCTTTTGAGGCTATCCACGAATCGACTCAATTTTTGGTATCTTCATATGATGTGAAGTGTTGCTCAGACAGGCCATGCGCCATCGATCTAAACATGTGGAAATCAGAAGGAGCAATGTCTGGTGAATACGGCGGGTGGGGTAAAACTTCCCAACTGAGTGTTTCCAAATAGGTTTTGACCGGCGCCGCAACATGTGGACGAGCATTATCATGCAGGAGAAAAACTTTGTCGTGTCTCGAGTAGTGGGCGCGCTTTTCCTTGAGTGCTCGACTCAATCTCATCAATTGTGTTCGGTAGACAGCCCCAGTAATGGTTTCGTTCGGTTTGAGCAACTCATAATACACGACACCAAGCTGATCCCACCAAATGCATAACAAGAGTTTTTTTCCATGAATATTTGGCTTAGCTGTAGATGTTGAAGCATGGCCAGGTGGTCCCCATGATTTCTTTCTTTTTGGATTATCATAGTGGATCCATTTTTCATCACCAGTGACTATACGGTGCAGAAAACCCTTTCGTTTATGCCTGGCAAGCAGCATTTCACATGTGAACAATCGGCGTTCAACGTTTCTCGGCGTCAGTTCATATGGAACCCAATTTCCCTGTTTTTGAATCAATCCCAATGATTTCAACCGATGTGAAATTGCTTGTTGAGTCACTCCCAATGTAAGTGCAAGTTCTTCTTGCGTTTGGCACGAATCTTGATCCTTCCAATGCTTCCAATTCCGCGTCTTCATACACTTTCGGCCTTCCGCTACATTCTTTGTCTTCGATGTCAAATTCACCGTTTTTAAACTTTTGAAACCACTCACGACAACTTCTCTCACTTAAGGCAGCATCACCATATGCTTCTACAAGCAATCGATACGCCTCAGCTGCAGATTTCTTCAAATTGAAGAAGTAAATCAAAAGTTCTCGCAAATGACGCTTATTCGGCTCAAAACTCGACATTTTCGCACACAAAAAAATATATTATACTGATAAAAAATCACTAATATTTTAAGGTTATGTTATTGACTGATGTCCAATCTTACGATAAGGACGTTTTACATCTGACAATTTTAACCATAACTTACTGGTGGCGCCAACTTTTGTCAAACGGCGGAAACTTATTTGTACACCTAATATAAAATTAAATTATTAATGATTATATAATCATTTAAAAAATTTATGATCATACACGCAATTAATGATCATTAGTATGTATATAAAATAAATTAGTTTAAATCTATGTATTATAGAAGTATTATAAAATGTTTTCTATTTATTTTAAAGTGAAATATTAATCTAATCTGTTGTAATCCATTCATCCATTTTGAGGTAACGGAACTACCCTGCCGAAAATGGTCGATTAAAACGGATTTAAAAAAATGTAATCCGGATCGATCGGGATTTGTGCACCGAAAATGCGGTATTAAAACCGATTGAAAATAGTCAAATCGAATTTAGTAGGCGAGTTAATGTTGGGTGATATACATCCACCTCAATCCGAAATTATACGATTTCATAAGGGCCACCGCACAAGCTTTTCCGTAATGCATTACGTTACGTTAAGTACTGATCCTAAACCTAAACTCGTACGTAATCTTAAACTTCAGTCAACGCACAAACAAAATCATAACGTAGTATGCTTTTGTTACGTTACGATTTTCTCTGTGCGTTGACTGAAGTTTAAGATTACGTACGAGTTTAGGTTTAGAATCAGTACTTAACGTAACGTAATGCATTACGGAAAAGCTTGTGCGGTGGCCCTAAGTTATAATTAAACCTGCGTTAATGCAATTGAATTGGAATTTACCATAGTCAATCCATAGGTAAAAATAATTCCTTTTAATAAAAAATTCCATCATTTCGCAGATGAAAAGTAAATCGATTTTATGTAGTGTGAAGTCGGATTTGCTATTATCATGAGTCACAATCAATTATTGAATTAGTGTTTCTGCAATTGAAACGAACTCAGTTATTAAAAACAAATATACGATTTCTTCGCAGGGGGTCCGCCTTATATCCCCGCTTGACCGTTTTCTACTTCCAGGTTGGCTCGCTCGACCTTCGCCGCGTAGCGGCGCCGCCCGGAACTACGCGCGGACGCGCGAGCGCGTGGGCCGCCAAGTTGCGGATCGCGCTACTATATCGCGAATTGTGCTTAATGTGACGACCTACGGCAGCCACAATATCCATTCGATTATTCTTGTTTATTTGGATTGACAACAATATGGATTAGAATGTAATGATTTCAGATTGGAAATAATCCGCGAAAGCGATATTAAAACTGATTATAGTTCGTTCGGAATTAAAATCGATTACTTTTTAATCCGGGCGCGGATTGAACCGATTAAAACCGATTAAAACGGATTATGTTTTAATCGGTTTTAATCGGCCGTTTTCGGCAGGGTGACTACAGTCTACAGTCTATCTAAAATTCAAAATCTACAATCAACTCACTACAAAACCGTTACCTCGTAATAAAAAAAATTATTATTTTTAAGAAAAAGTATGTAATTATTTACAATGTATTTTTTTAAACAATTATTTGTTTTTTTCTTTACACTAATTGATTTGTCTTATTATTCTGTACATAAAAGTATTACGGTAAGATTATCGAAAACTAAATATTTTACGAAATATTTTATTTTTTATATCAAAATATGTCAGATTAAAATATAAAATAACTCAAAAAGTACTTAATGAAAAAATACTTTATTATAGTGTTTTGGAAAGCTCTCGACATAAGTTATAAGAATATGCAATGAAAAATGGGGGTTTCCATTTAAGAAATTGAAAGTGACCTTCATGTGACCTTCAAATGACTATCCAAGGTCGCATCAATGGCACCATTTTATGTCCCCCTTCGAACCAAACAACTTTTGTCTGAAATATTTTTCCGTATCTTCCATATTTTTCGAGATATTTGACTGGCTCTTTTAAAATGGACCACCCTGTATATGTCACATACACAATTATCAGATAAAAAATAAAGCTATTTTTAAATCATAGTGTTTTTCAACAACGTACATGTTAGAATAAGCTGTAATTAAATATAATTTCTACAATAGAGGGGAAAGTTAGATGACTGTTGCTCAAACTAATTAACTACCATTTGATATACAAATTGTAAGGAATTTTACACTATGTATATTTCGATGAGACTTCCGTGTCCGGTGAGAAAGTGTGGACAGGGAAAAAATGTGCTTGTGGGGAAGAGGAGGAAGAGACGGGATAGGGAGAAGTGAGAGAGATCGGAAGGGACAAAAGTGAGGAGCAGGAGGAGGTGCATCAAGGTGAATGAAGGGAGATATGTGGAGTAAAGGATCGGGATAGAGGAAGGATGCAAAGGTTGGAGCGGTTTGGAGGTTAGGAAGATGGAGGAAAGAGAGAGAAAATGGAAAGAGAGAGAAGAGGAGAGTCACGTGGGAAGCGACGGAAAGACGGCCGGTAAAAAAGAGAGTAGAAGCGGATAAGGCAGAGCAGTGTAACGGGACAAGGAGACAAAGAGCGGAGAGGGAAGACGCATGATTTGAGATGGCGCAGATGAAAGGAAGTGGAACAAGCACATGGCGGTTGAACACGGAAACGGGAGGCAAAGGGGGAAGAGAAGAACGGAGAAAGAATGATCAAGCGAATTAAAGAATAGTACGACGAAAGCTAGGTTAGGGAGAGGAAACGGACAATAGAGCTTAATAGGTTAAAGTGCAGAGAGGCGGAAGAAGTAAGAGTGTGAAAAGGTGAGAAGAGGAGAAGAAAACGAAAGGAGAGGAGAGACTGAAGGAAGAAGAAGACGGAGAACATGGAGAATTGGATGAAGGAGCAGGTAGAGGAAGTGAGGGGAATAAGGAATGAATTAAGACTATGGAGAGAAAAGAGAGAGGGAGGAAGGAAAGAAGAGGATAAAAGGTCAACAGCGACTACAGAGGAGGAGAGCGAAGAAGAGCAGGAAGAGAAGAGAAAGGAGAATATCACCCCATCTCGTAGGGACCGAACAAAGGAAAGAGAGAAGAGGTAGAAGGAGTAAGGGAGGCGACAAAGGAGGAGAGCGAGGAGGAAGAGGAAGAGAGGAGAGAGGAAACGGAGAATGGTGGAAAAAGCGAAGATGGAAAGAGGGTATGAAAGAAGCGTGGTAGTAGGCAACAAAAGGATCTGGATGGAAGGGAGAGAATGGAAATGGATAGGAAAGAGGAAACGGAAAGGGAAAGAAGGACGGGAAGGAGAGAAGAGAGAGAAGAGGGAAGACAGGGGGGAGAGAGGGGAAGGTGGGGAGAGGGGAAGTGGGAGGGAGATGGTGGGACGAGGAAGGGGAGGGAGGAATATTTGTAAGGTCGCAAAGGGCCAGGTCGGGTTTAAATAAGAATAGAAAATGTAGAGGAAGGTAAAGGAGTGTAAAGGTTTGGGTACGTTCCTAAAAAACGCCTTCAAACCCCATTGGGGACGAATAAAGGATACATACATACATACACTATGTATATTTCTTTTAACTATAAAATATTTTTCAGGTTGAATTTTTAAAGCAAAAAGGAGGTTCCGATGTGCGGTTTCACGTGTTTAATATTTTAAATACTACAATCAGCAATTCTGTTGCAACATACTATAGCTATAAGGGCCAAAAAAAGAAAAAAAAATTTTGGATTTAATGTTCAACACCTGTATATATAGTAAATAATTATTAATATACAGGGTGTTTCAGGAGGAAAGGTCAATATTCTGGGAGGTGATCGTATCGGCCATTTTAAGCAAAAATGTTCATATGAATTAATGTCCTATTACCCACGGTTTCCGAGATAGAGCGACTTGAATGTACAGTTGCAAAATTACTGACAAGAAAGAAATACTACGTACTATTTCTAATATTTATTGTTCAAGTGATACATTTTTTACAGATTATAATAAATTTTCAAAAATTCCACCGTTAACATCAATGCATTTTTCAACTGTTGTGTAAACATGGCGTGTTGCTCGTCTGAGGACATCGTGACGTTCCTTTATGCGGTCACTAGCATCCATTATTTGAGCGAGCAGTTTGTCTCGTGTATTCACTTTTCTTCTGTACACTTCACTGTACAGGTTCACGGATGAAGGTTGAAGTGTACAGAAGAAAAGTGAATACACGAGACGTACATTCAAGTCGCTCTATCTCGGAAACCGTGGGGAATAGGATATATATTCATATGAACATTTTTGCTTAAAATGACCGATACGATCACCTCCTAGAATATTGACCTTTCCTCCTGGAACACCCTGTATAAATATTTTTTTAAGATTATAAACTTAAAATTTTTACGTTTTATTTTAAACTTAATTTTTTTGTTTCTATTTTATTTAATATTTTGAATTGTTAGAGTTTTATTGAATTAAAATTTACATGGTATATAAAAACACAACTGGAAAATACATCTTTCTTTCACTTCTCATGTAAATACATATATACAGGGTGCGGCATTTATAGTGACGCGGGCATATTTTTCGGAAACGAAGTGAGATATCAAAAAATGTTTCAGACAAAAGTTGCATGGTTTCGAGGGGGCCACATGATAAAAATATGGATTTGACCTTAAGTGGTCTTTTCAAGGTGAGGTCAATGTGGTCGATGTTTTCTTAAATGGAACTCCCCATTTTTCATTGCATATTCTTATAACTTATGTCGAGAGCTTTCCAGAACATAATAAAGTATTTTCTCATTAAGTACTTTTTGAGTTATTTTATATTTTAATCTGACATATTTTGATATAAAAATTAAAATATCTCGTAAAATATTTAGTTTTCGATAATCTTACCGTAATACTTTTATGTACAGAATAATGAGACAAATCAATTAGTGTAAAGAAAAAAACAAATAATTGTTTTAAAAAATACATTGTAAATAATTACATACTTTTTCTTAAAAACAATTATTGTTTTTTTACTAATTGATTTGTCTCATTATTCTGTACATAAAAGTATTACGTAAGATTATCGAAAACTAAATATTTTACGAGATATTTTATTTTTTATATCAAAATATGTCAGATTAAAATATAAAATAACTCAAAAAGCACTTAATGAAAAAATACTTTATTATAGTGTTTTGGAAAGCTCTCGAGGTAAGCTACAAGAATATGTAATAAAAAATGGGGAGTTCCATTTAAGAAAACATCGACCACATTGACCTCACCTTGAAAAGACCACTTAAGGTCAAATCCATATTTTTATCATGTGGCCCCCTCGAAACCATGCAACTTTTGTTTGAAACATTTTTTGATATCTCACTTCGTTTCCGAAAAATATGCCCGCGTCACTATAAATGCCGCACCCTGTATATATATATATATATATATATATATATATATATATATATATATATATATATATATATATAAAGTATAAAGTATAAAGTTACTTTTAAATTATGCAGGCTATGATAATATTATATCAATTTCAAAATTAGATGATGCCTGTATAACAGAATTAGATAGATTTGCAAAAGAAGATCTAACTAAACTTTTAAATGAAAATGAATTAATGGAATTATTTGGCAAAATATATCATCGAAATCCGTCACTTTTTATGATTGCTGATGGTCACAAAAAACTGTTGTTATATTTAAAAGAAATCTGTACTAAAGAAGTTGAAAACATTTCAAATAAATTTAGTTCAAAATGTGATAAAAAAATAGTCCTTGTAAAGAAAAAAGTCAAAAGAAAAGAAATTTTCAAGACATGCAAAGAGAAGCAGAAGAAATAATGATTGAAAATGATAAAGAAAATAAGACAAATGATGCTAAAGAACACGTAGAAAATTTAGCTAAAAAATATGTTAAAAGATGTATTGACGAGAATTGTGAAGAACATAGAGAAGACTTTATTAAACAAATTGATAATTTAAACTTTTATTAATAACAATATTAAACTATTAGTACAGCAAAGTACAGTTTCATTAGTCAAAGATAGTACAAATAAACAATTACAAAAAAAATAGTTTAATAGTCACAAAATATATCCGCAAATGATCAACATTATGATAATAATCAAGAGACACGGTAGTGTCTCACGCCAAGTCATGCGCAGCAACAGTGAGGCACCGCGTGTATCTTTACGCGAGTCGGCTAGTTGAAGAGTTCTTAGATTATCGAACCTCAATAACGGCTGAACCGATTGATGTTTTAATAAGCTTAATCGAAAGCTTGAGTTTGTTTTATATTATGAAAATATTTTTACTTTTCTTCTACGTATCCTATAAATGAAGATATTATAATCCAAAGTCGAAATGTATAAAATTTTTACTAAGAAACGTCTCCGTCGTCATCGACGCCCAAGCCCCCAATGCGCATATGTACAAGAAGTTGTACGGCTCGAGCATTCGACATAAGATTGCGCTAGCGGCGCTTCTACTGCTTGCATCCATACCAGCTTTTGACAGACATAGGTTAATAGGTTTGCAATGCAATAGTGCAATGTTATATAGCGTAGCATGCTTTCATTTATAAAAAAGTGAAGCAACAAAATTCTTCGTAATACTCGTGGTTAGTTGGATCAGGTATTGAATACACACACACACACACACACACACACATATCTGATAGTAAATATATATAGAATAGAATATAAACATCCTGTCATAAATGTATAGAATATTTTCATATCTTATTTATAGAGAAAAATAAAATATTGCGAAAGTAATTTATGCTATGTGTAAAAACAAAACAAAACATCGCATTACATATAAAAATATTCTATATTTATGATAAGAAAGAGATATATGTATTTTATAGTATGTTTATTATAAGATATTTGTGTGTTTGTATCCTATACCTGATTCAACTATCCACAAGTATCACAAAGAATTTTGCAGCTTCACCTTTTTATAAATGAAAGAGTGCTACGCTATATAATGTTGCAGTCTGGAAAATTTAACTTATACCTGTCAAAAGCCACTATGGATAACTGCGAGCAGTTATCGATATAGACATTCATATCAGTTAATATAGATATATACATCAAGAATACATATTTGAGTGCATTTGTCAAACGAGTGTCATATAGTTTGTCATATATTTATTTGTCATGCATTATATGCAGCTATAGATAAATATAAATAACATTGATGAAACGCAGTCTGTAAGGTTAAATTTCTATTTATCTTTTTAAATAATTTATAAATATACATTTATTTTTCAGTGGAACTAGAAGAATTTTTCAAGCTGTTGATAAGATTTTGACAAAGCCTGTGGCAAAATGTTTATTGCAAACCAACATATTGTAATCAATTCTTGTTGCGATGCTAATGCATCGCTTGAAATAGATGAATCATGTTTTAGTGTAATTAATGATTAAACGAACTTACCTAAGTGAAGTTCAATCATGATTGTATGAAGCGCCTCTTCCGAAGAGATCATAATTGTAGTACCCCCCACTTTCCCAGTGTCTCCACAAGTTTTCAAAGCTAGGAAAAAACAATTTCCTATGCAACGCGGTCTCCCGTGCGCCTCTCGCGCACTCGCGACCATCTTCATTCTTCAAAGCTCTGCCGTAACTTAAAATATAGGTATCTCTCTCGAGATAAATGGGAGGGAGGGACTGATCTCTTCGGAAGAGGCGCTTCATACAATCATGATTGAACTTCACTTAGGTAAGTTCGTTTAATCATTAATTGTATTTCGCGCCTCTTCCTCGAGATCATAATTGTAGTTGTTTAAAGCCAGTTACGGCAGCAATATTATATCATATTATATATTATATCTTTTTAATAGAACACTATAAAATGGGCTTAACTAAAATTAATACCGTACAGGAACAAACCAGCAAAGGAAAAATTAGAATAATATTAACATGTAGCCAGATAACGTCTTAGAAAAAACCTACAGGCTACGTTAGTACCTCAGTTTCCAATACCGCTTCTGCAAATTGCGCGTTCTCTGAAAAAAAGCAACGATCATAAAACCGCGCAAAGGTTTCAGAATATTTTGACCAGCCGGCAGTTTTTCGTATTAAGTCGATACTAACTCCTTGACGTTTTGCTGCAGACGTCGCCGCATGACGCGTGCTATATGCTGAAAAAATATTGACATCTATACCGCTCTTGGACATGACCGTCTTTATTCACCGACTAAGCGTCTGTGTGCCTACCGCTTTATACGGTTTTTTGAACGATATAAATAATTTTACTACCGATCCACGTAAATCTTTGGTTTTTTCTAAATACAATAACAGCACTGAAGCCGCACAGATAGACTTATCTTGAATGAAAAACGGTAGCCTCAGCACCGGCTGCTTCTTATTTGGGCCGGATGTTTTTATCGTATCAGGAATTTTTATCTCCAACGAATTCTCGTTTGCTCGGTAAATATTTCTCATATCAATTAGCGACAAAGTTTGCATACGATGCCCTGTAACTAGGGCCAGCAAAGTCACTAGTTTCAGCGTTAGGCATTCTAAATTAATTTCTTCATTCGGGTACCAACTCGACAAATATTTTAAAACGATGTGAGGGTCCCAAGTCGAATCGTATCTGGGAGCCGCCGGTCTCAATCTTGCTACACCTCTGAAGAATCGTAGAATCTTCTCGTTTTTTCCATACTCAGATCCCAAAATTAGAGAAATCGCTGACCTATAGCAGTTCAGCGAACTGAGTGACGCACTTTTTTTAAATTCTTCTGTAAGAAACGATAATACGTTGTTCGTGGAACCGGTAAACGGGTCAATTTTCTCTCTTGCACAAAAGGTCCACCATTTTTTGAGAGCGGACTCGTACTGGCGGAGCGATGATTCAGATAAGGACGCTATCAAAATATCCACCGATTCCAATGGAACTTCTTTTCGGATGAAGGCTTCCCGGATAGTTTGCCGGCCACCAATGTAAGGCGATGCCACAAAGGATGTTCCTCTCTGCAGGAAGAACGTATCAAATTAATATTTGGCTGGAAAATAATGGGTTCAGCATCGAATAAAGACAAAAAAAGAGGGAACCACGGCTGGGCCTCCCAGTACGGCACGACCACTATGCCATTTGAACCTTCACTCTCGATTTTTCTTAAGACTTTTAAAATCACAGAGAAGGGAGGGAAAGCATAAAAGAACCACCGTTTCCATTCCAATGTAAAAGCGTCGATGGCGATGGAGTCGGGATCTCTCTGCCATGACACGTATCGATGGCATTTCGTATTCGCCCTTGATCGCAAATAAATCAATTTGCGGGTGTCCAAAAATCTGAATGATTTTTTGGAAGGCGCTAACGGAGAGCTCGAATTCTGTTTCTGGCTGTAATCTCCGTGATTCGAATCAGCCTCAACGTTCTCGCTGGAACGGATATACGACGCCGTAATCCAAATTTCCTTCCGCTCACACCATTGCCAAATTTTTTTGGTAAGGGAACTAAGACCCTCGAAACGACTGTCCCTCATGCGGTTGATGTATGCAATCGCCGTTGTGTTATCCATGCGTAGTAAGATATTACTACGCCGTCTGTCACTTGCAAAGCATTTTAAGCCAAAAAATGCGGCCATCAGCTCTAATGCATTGATATGTAAATTCAATTCTTCAGCAATCCAGTGTCCGTGACAACGCTGACCTTTGCAAAATACGCCCCATCCTGTACGCGACGCATCAGAAAAAATCTTTAGCTCATACACAGGTTCGCTCATCGGTGCGCTCGCGGAACGAATATTCGTTTTCCACCACGCAATATCTTCATCAAAATTTTCTGATAGGGTCATCGTTGCATCAAAATTATTATAGTTGGCTTCCAACACGCGAGATCTTTCCTTTTCGAAGCGTCTCACATGAATCATCCCGTACTTCAAAGCTGGACAACGAGAAACTAACGTGCCCACGAAAGCTGCGAATTCTCCTATCGTGCAACGTGTGATTTTACTAAATTTATTTAATAAGTCCACGGTTCGTCGTACTTTATCCTCCGGTAACTCTATGGACATTTTTTTGGAATCAAAAATTAATCCTAAATATTTGCAACGCTGAGTTGGGACTGTAAGACTCTTTTTTTCGTTAATTATAAACCCCAGTTCCTGCAATAGCGTAGTTGTTTCGCGAATATTAATAACACATTTTTCGTAAGATCGTCCAATAATTAAAATATCGTCCAGATAAAAAACGGAAGCAAAACCCTGTTTTCTCAAGTACGCTGCTACCGGTTTCAAAAGTTTTGTAAAAACGTACGGTGCCACATTCAGGCCAAAAGGCAAACAGGTGAATTCAAACAATTCGCCTTTGTACAAAAAACGCAGAAATTTTCTAGAGAACTTCTCGATGGCTACAAGATAGTACGCGTCCTTCAAATCTAACGTAGCCATAAAGTCATGGGGACTGATTAGCCTCTTTGCGACTTTCCAGTCTTCAATTTTAAAATGCTCCGCTGTGATAAACTCGTTAAGTTTTTTAAGATTAAGTATCAATCTATATGTTCCATCCGGCTTAGGAATCAAAAAAATGTTTGATAGAAATTGGCCCTATGACGATGAGCATCTCTCAATCGCTCCCTTAACAATTAATTTATCTATTTGATTCTCAATCAATAATTGCTCATGATCGGACCACGTGCGCTCGACCGGGAAACTCTCTTGGCTTGGAGGTGATGTGAAGGGAATCTCGTAACCCTGAACCCATTTTCGGATAACAGGGTCGTTGGTCACCTTTGACCACGCGCTAAGAAAAAATTTTAGCCTACCAGCTGGTCTACGTTTATCGACGTTTCCCGTACTGACGGGTCGGCTCCTTGCGTTGAAATGGTTTCCTTGCATCCGAGTTGCTGGACGATGACTTGCGTTGCCCGCCTGATGACGCCGTTCGACTCTTGTATGATGACTGACGCGGCGGGCCCTTCGGGTTTTTTGCAATTCTCTGTGAGTAGCTCTGCTGCAAGTGTTTTGCCGGAGGTTTCAAAACCTTCGAAGTTTTTTCAAGATTCTTAGCCGATTTTATTTTTCCTCCAAATCGACACCGAATAGCCATTCGTCAACCGATGTGTTTGAAAGCGTGGTCTTCATAGATGAGTTTAGATTGGCCAGGATAATGCTTTTTCTAGCCAGAGACTCCTCTCTATGAATGGAGGCGAGAAGCCTACCACCGTCGCTTAAATTCTCGAGCAATTCGAGTTTTCTTGGGTCATCCATTTTTAGCGTGATCGAAATTGCTTTTCCCACGGCCCCAAGACATGAAGCAATACGCTCTTGTTTTTCGACAATGCGTTTATCTCTCTTAATCGCACTCTCTTGTACGGCAGCGGTGATCTCTGCGTTTAGTTTCGGGACAGAGATAAAAACACAATTCTCCGGAACCGGATATTTTTCCAAAAGTGACTTGACTTCGTCTGGCGGAAGTCCTTTCTTTAAAATCTCTGACCAGCGAAGAGCTACATCTTTATGAACCGCAGTAGCCGTCTTGTCCGATTCGAGACGAGCCCCAATCACGCTTAAGGGGATCCAAAAGTGACGGCCGAACTCCGACGGGTTAGCGCCCTCATCCAAGCGTAACTAAAATTATCGATAATACCGACCGAAATTATCGATAATATCAATAATTTTAGTTCCGCTGTTATCGATATGAATATTTTTGCATGTTCTATGCATATTTGAAAGAGAATTGTGTTCAATATGTTGAAATCGGACAACATCGTGTATTTCTACTGCTCTATTGCCTCGCACGCATATCTAAGCGTATTTAAGCGTATAGATAACAGTATAATATAGACGTGTCTGCCTTTATCACATATTTGAACATAATTTCACATTGTTCATACGGGCTATGTGTCTTCCCATATATCTTCCAAGAGGAATAACATTTGGTTAGATGTTATATATATAATTGTGTATATATATATGTATATGTATAATATGTACATAGACGTATACAGATGTATGTGTATGATATATATACATATATTCTGAATATTATCATGTAACTTTCTATAAGTTGCGATCTATGCAATGCAGCTAATTTTTTTCAATCGATATAATTAATGGATATATAACAACAATGTATTATTTATACAAATATATATTATATTGTCTTCTTTTTGTTTGTATACATAAATGTTTATATATTTGTAATAAAGATTTATAATACATTGTTTGTCTCGATCGCAACAGAATAATATATTTTTACAATATTCTGAATATTGAAAATATAAAATGGGCCCCTCCATCGCCCATTTTCGTGAGAACGCAACCAATATGTTTTTCGTCTCTCCGATTATAATTTGCAATCGAAATTGAGGCATCTTTTTTTTCAATATTCGTACAAATATTACGATACACTTTTTGGATAATGTTATCCCATTAAAAAAAAACCTCATAAAGGTAAAAAAATATACTTGGCGTCGCGATGCTACCGCGTCGCTTGATCATTGTGGAAAATGCAGCAGTTTATTGCCTTCTATAATTTTAAAAAAGTGTTCTCTCATGCATTTTACATCCTTGGAATATTTCTGTTCGCAGCGTAAATCCCACAACATATGCCATCAGGTTGTATTTGAACCGTAAAGCGTAAAGCCGCAGCGTAAATCCCACAACATATGCCATCAGGTTGTATTTGAACCTTTTCAAAAATAATGTTAGCTTGATTTATTGTAGGATAACGTAGATGTATATAATTTTTCTCTTTAGCTACCATCTTACCGTATGTACAGCCAGGTAGGCTATCATATACGCGAAGTTTAGTGCCATCAAAGAAAATACATCGCCAGTGATCACTACAATTCCCTCCAATGATTTGTAAGCTTTTATTATTATCACTGGCTGCAATCATATGAGGAAACTGCAAATATTGCACACTTTGCGTTTCGAAATCAGAAGTTTCTCTTACGATGCGTAAAAATCGATCTAATGATTCATCGTTTATTTTGCTGTTTATGGGCAAGATATTATCCTTCACGACAGAGAGAGGAGCAATCGCATTTAACATTTTTTCATGTCTCTCCACATCGTCTTTAGTAATATCATGTTTGTTATTTGAATAACTAACTATGATACAATCATCATCTTGCTCTGTATCCAGAGTAGCAGCAGTAGCAGTAAATGCTTCTGCTTCTACAGGCAAAACATTTGATTTGCATCGCTTTTTTTCTTCGAGAATATTTGCATTTTCTATAATATTCCGCCGAATAGTTTTTCGGCTAATTATTTGTTTCGCTGCTTTTTCTTTAGCTTCTGTTATATATTTTGGATTTCTGATTGGCATATGTCTATTATGGCGACTATCCAATATTTCTGGAAGCATGCATTCGTAGTAAAAGCGTGTTAGAAAAGGCAGCATTTGATTTTTCCAGAATTCATTGTCTGTACTAATACGCAATATTTTAATGCTTTTTGGCGTCCAAACAGCAAAAATGCAATATTCTCGCTTTGTTATATTCAATTGACCTTGAACTTGGTAGAAATATCGGTGATTCCGATTCATTTTATGTGGATTTTTTTTATCAAAGATGTCTTTCAAAGAAGGCAATGTCTCTATGGCTTCTTCTGCTGTCAAATGTTCAGCCGACAGAGGACATTTGATTTCCACAAGACCATTTTCCTCAATAAGTCCGTCAGGAGACGCACCCAAGAATGGATTTTCATTATCAATGAACAATCCGCAAAGTTTTATTGCTTTATTTAATTTCATGGCCAATTCTTTCCTCGCTACATTTTCATTATCGCGACCATATTTCATGGCTGCGGTATCAATAGACGGAGGATATAAAATGTTTTTTACAGTCAATGCGCAGGACGTTGTCGGTCTCATGCGACATACGGTTCCAAAATTGGATGCCGTCAACATTTCACGTCTCAATGATAATCATAATTCGGACTCATTTTGGTTTCTAGTCTCAAGTTCTATTTCTTGCCAATTTACCCCATTTTCGAACAACTGTTCTAAATGATTTTGTCGCAGTTGCTCAAATATATCGGATGGAAGATCCGGTTTTTGCGATTGCGGACCGTAATAACGATCTGTTCCTGATTCTCGTTTGAATTTTTTTTGCCTTCCCTGCGCTTCTCGAGATTCTCTGGTTCTTGCAACTTTTATTTGGCGTCGCTTTTCCAGATTCTCGACAATAGGCGGAACAGTCTTACACATGCTTTGATGTAATTGTGTAAGTACTTGTTGCGTATTGTATAGCACAACTGCTCCTGCAATTCTAGCATTGTAAGAGCCTTTTTTTCCAAAATTAATACGCTTTCCGCCTATTTGTTTGCAGATTATCGAATTGAACGATTCTGCAGGGTTATTCGTTAAATTTAGCAGTAAGCTATCGGAGTAAGCGCTAAGGTACATGACAGCACTTTGTATTTTTGGATAGAGACCATGTAATTTTAGAAACGGTACATAATTTTTCTTCGTTTCATTACAATTCTCTTTGCTTATATGACCGCGAGCTTCACATCGCTTATGTTCGCCAAAAATATGACTAGGAATGTTCAATATATCTTTTTGCAATTCCATAGCCTGATAATGTTGAGGTTGCTTTTCATTTCTTCGTCTAGCGGCTACCTCTATTACCTCCTTTCGTATTTTTAAAATGTTGCTTTTTACAACATTTCGCACCTCTACAAAACCACGCTGTCTATGCATCTTTGGCTGAGTCATCTCTGCCACAGCTTTAAGCTTTTTGCATAAGTTGCGAAGCAAATGATTGGTGCATTCAATTTTTTTGACTGTCACCATATGTACACGGTATGGTCTGTTATCAACAATGGCCTGATATACACTACTGTCACCATCGGCAACAACTGTTTTGTAAATCAGTCCATGCATGTCAAGGCATCGCTCTCCATGCTTGTAGAGCTGACATTGCGGTCGAAATTTTTGTAGCATTTGTGAGCTCTTGGTTCTATACCTATCCGCTCTGCCACATGACATAGCGTGCAAAATTTATTGCGGACACCGACGAAGAGAATCTTTCCCGTTCGGTAACCAATTATGGCTCCAATACCGGAAAGTGAGTCGTAGGCGTTACCGTACGATCTCTTCATCCAACTACCATCCGCTACAACTGTTATATACGGAATGCCGTTTATAACCTCGTTTTTTTCAACTTCGCCAGCCATTTTCATATTTTCCATGGCTGTTTTTTGAAAATCATCGACTAAATTTTCTCTATATTTTCTGTAAGTCGGCTCGGACATACAAGGAACATTCATGGCTGCACACAGCTCTTCCAGCTGGGCAAAACCAATTCCCATTGTAACAGTTCCTGCTACAGCGGCTGTATTAATGTCCAATGTTTCAGGCTCTGTGGGTTCTGACCAGATGTTGGCTTCGTAATTGCACATTTGGCATTTGAAGAACACTTGTGTCATTAACCCACGGCGACGAGAATTAACGAGTTTCCAATCTTTAAATTGGCACTCTATTCCTCGCGTATGGTTATCAAATGTTCTATGAATTTCACTCCACAGAAAAGAAATGTCGACAATGCGACGGCCTTCAGGCATGTTTTCCTGGATACGATTTGTATCCAGAAGGCCGTTTTCGATAACAAAATTATTGTTATCTTCGCAAAATTCAACATTTTCACACATACCTGTATTTGAAGTTGACTCGAGGCACTGCATTGTTTGGGTAGTAATTATCGAATCCATTATATCGGGAAGTAATTCAACCGATTTTTGCAAATTTACAGATTCGTTACTACCCTCAGTAATGCTAGTGTGCCGGGAGTCATTTGCCGGGAGTCATTTGCCGGGAGTCTTGGGTTAGCTGCAATAATTGTCGCCTGCAAAGAAAAATTAATGGATGAATATTTTTTAAAACGTAGCTACAAAAATAAAATATTATATATAATAATATATATTATATATATAATTTTATATATTTTTGAAAAAAATAAAACCTCTGAAAAATAAGTGCAGTCTTTTGTTTATACATTTTTTGATCTAAGTGCTATTAAAAATTAGTTATATAATGCTATTATATAATACAATAGAAAATGTTTTGACAACATTAATGCCTCTCAAATATTTTATAACAAGCATAACGCACATGCAAAAGAACCAGCTCACGAATTGATCGCCTCTGGCATATATTTTTTAACACACACGCAAATCGCATCTAGTGTGAAATAACAACCAGCTCACGAATTGATCGCCTCTGGCATATATTTTTTAACACACATGCAAATCGCATCTAGTGTGAAATAACAACCAGCTCACGAATAGATCGCCTCTGGCATATATTTTTTAACACACACGCAAATCGCATCTAGTGTGAAATAACAACCAGCTCACGAATTGATCGCCTCTGGCATATATTTTTTAATCAAAGCGAACATGCAAAACGCATTTGGTGTCAAATATTCTTAAAACAACCAGCTCACGAACTGGCTAACTAACTACTGTAGCACTAACTACTATTATAAAATACAAATATAATAAATTTTCAATAAAATATCAAAATAAGCAAAAGACTGCGTTCTTATTCTTCAGAGATTTATGTTATATATTCGGCATTACTATATATATATATATATATATATATATACACTGTGTGTACACACACGCGCGCACACACACACACACACACACGCACACATATATATACATATATACATAGCTTGTCTCACCACCTCCGTACAATAATGTATTGTAGGGATAAAATAGGGTCAAAAATTGAAATACAAACATTTTGAAGCTGTAATGTTTTGAGTTTTAAATGACCAAAGTTTATTATGATATCGCATACATCTCGCGCATTCAGTTCCGTAACTACACATATACACGTACTGATCTGTCATTTGTTATTGATTTTGCAGATCAGGTAATATTGATTTTTACTGCACAGCTGATTTTATTGTTTTTTATGTGTATGAGTATTATGTTATGCAATTAGCTGATATCAAACTATACTTGTACGTGGAATATTTAATTTGTTCTTCAATAACAATTTCAATTATTGATTAATTATTATATTATTATTTATTTTGATCAAATTTTGTACAAATTTATTTATTCCTTTTATCTGTCAGCAATAACAGATAACAGATCAGTATGTGTATAAAGCCTGAGAATATGAATTGTATGCAATATTATTAGTAAATTTTAATCACTTATAATTCAAAAATTATTGCAATCTTGATATTTTTGTATTAGAATTTTTGACTATTTTATTTCTAGAAGGCATTATGTGTATGGAGTTTGTGACCATGTACATACGAGGTGTGATCAAAAAGTAACGAGAATTTTTAAATTGCGTGCGCTGTATCTTGTCTATCGAGTTGATTCTTTTTTTGTGTATTAGTAGCACTGTCAGTGACGTACGTGTCAATTTTCAGGCAGCTACGACGCTCTCTTTAACTTTTTCCACGTTTTCATGACCTCGCGTCATCTTCGATGTCTTCTCGGCCTTCCTGAAAGCGTTTGTACCATTCATAAACTCGTGGTTGTGACATTGTATCGTCACCAAAGGCCTTCTTTAACATTTTGAACATTTCGCTGCACTTAATTCCGTTTTTAACACAAAATTTCAAACAAACTCTGATCCGACATTTCGCCACACAAAAAATCGCCGAACACACTGAAGTACATCTTGCTCATTCGCTCGCCAAACACAAACTAAGCGTCGTAGCTGCCTGAAAATTGACACGTACGTCACTGACAGTGCTACTAATACACAAAAAAAGAATCAACTCGATAGACAAGATACAGCGCACGCAATTTGAAAATTCTCGTTACTTTTTGATCACACCTCGTATATATACAATAAATAGATTCTAATATGTGTGTATATATAATTAAATAATTATATAAAACAGATGTAAGTAAATAAAATTTAATAATAATTTAAATTAAAGTAAAACGATAAAAATCAATATAAATTTAAACATTAAATAAGTCATTTTATTTTTTTTTTGGTATAAACTCAGCAATTGTATAATATCAATTCAAAAAATGTTTTTGACAAGTTTTCTCCAATTTAAAAAAATTACTAAGAAAGTAAATGTTAAATAATTTTATAATAATTATTTACAGACGATATTAGAATAAATTTTTTTCATAATTAATTTTGTAAATAAAAATTTAAATTAACTTACTTTAATTACTATATATATATATATATATATATATATATATATATATATATACACAAGTCAATTATCGTCAACCTTTAGCCGAGCGCACATTGGTGAGCCGCGCTGTAACAGCTGAGCGCTCACGCACACTACCGGGCGCACGTCGGTGAACCGCTCTGTAGCTGTAACAGCTGAGCGCTCACGCACACTACCAGGCGCGCGGCTCACCGGCGTGCGCCCGGCTAAAGATCGGCGATGATTGACTTGTATATATATATATATAAAAGTAATTAAAGTAAGTTAATATAAATTTTTATTTACAAAATTAATTATGAAAAAAATTTATTCTAATATCGTCTGTAAATAATTATTATAAAATTATTTAACATTTACTTTCTTAGTAATTTTTTTAAATTGGAGAAAACTTGTCAAAAACATTTTTTGAATTGATATTATACAATTGCTGAGTTTATACCAAAAAAAAATAAAATGACTTATTTAATGTTTAAATTTATATTGATTTCTATCGTTTTACTTTAATTTAAATTATTATCAAATTTTATTTACTTACATCTGTTTTATATAATTATTTAATTATGTATGCATATACATATTAGAATCTATTTATATATATATATGTATATGTGTATATATATATATATATATATATATATATATATATATATATATATATATGTATATGAAAAGGCAGTTTTCAGGACCGGAAGCAACCCCCTATTTTTTTTGTATAGATTTTGAGTATGCTTTAAGTAGAAACTAGTACCGTTCGAAAATTTTAAAAATAATAAGTACTTTCTCAGATATAAAGAATGATATATCGTAAGGCAGTTTCGAAGACCAACATATTTCTTCATATATACAACAAAAAAAATTATTTTTAACAGTTATTTCTTTTAGATATGTAATGTATAATTAATAAAACACTATATTTATGTCTTTTCGAGTTGGAATTTCAAATAATTGAATCAATTTATTGCATGTCCTGAAAGAAACCTTTCAGTAAAATAATATACTCATAGAGAGGCATCTTTCAGGTCGTTTATAATTTTATGTTTGAAACGTAAAATTATATGACATTTTATAGTTTTTTAAATGTAAGTAGAAGGAAATAAAATTTACAATACGAATTTATATTATTATATATTAATAAATAAATTGAAAGCAGAATTATACATCAGAATATTGCGACCTGGAAACTGCCGTTCAAATAAATATTATATCAACAAATAGGCGGTTTTCAGGACCATTGATTTCTTGCACAAAATATATAAAATTATTCTGTTTTCTCATTTGCCTACATTTAAAATTAATAAAATGTGATTAATGGAAACATACATGCATATAATTTTACCAATCATCAAGTTTCTATATCTCAGAAAAAATTCTCTCCATTTAAAAAGCATTTAATATATGAAATCTTGTATAGCTATTATGAGAATAACAAATTTCTTCATTGAGAATTATACATATAAAGCTTTAAATTATTAAATCTCAAAATAAAGAAATATCATTTTCAATTTGAAAACAATAATAATACTTGATACAGTATACAGAATAAAACAGCAAAGCGATTATAAAATTATTATCGGAAAGCCAAAATTTTTACTTCATTCATATTGTTTTCTACATTTATGTATATCAAATCTCAAAAAGGATCAAAAATATTATTAACGAACGAATATTATAATTTGATCAGATTCTTGAGTAAATGGCACAAGTGGTAATGGTTACACCGATCTCTTTAATACATGTACTAAATATTCGTATTAAATTCGTATTATCCTAAGCAAATGAAAAAAGCAAAATAATTCTATATGTTTTGTAAAAAATCAATGGATCTAAAAACTGCGTATTTGTTGATATAATATTTATTTGAAATAGCAGTTCTGTGCGGTTCACAACATTCTGATGTATAATTCTGTGTCTGTGTGTGTGTGTGTGTGTGTGTGTGTGTGTGTGTGTGTGTATGCTTTTAGTTTATTTATTAATATATATTAATATAAATTCGTATTGTAAATCTCATCTTTTTCTCTATGTCTATATTATTTGATTAAACCAATTTAATACTAATTGAATATAATGTTTACAATTAGTACGCGTCAAAGGAATCGGTATAAAGTAAGCCAATTAAAGTGCGATACTATTAATTTAAACCTAAGATTAACAGATTTAAACATTTAATGCTCCATGCAGTGCGACACTATTAATTTAAACTTAAGATTAACAGATTTAAGCATTTAATGCTCTATGCAACCGGTTGTTAAGCACAAAATTTAGAGTTTTAATAATTGCTTCTTTCAACGATCAGAACATGTAATCCACATAACCACCAATGAGATACTATTAAATATCATCGCCTTGAATAAACTTTCGTGATGGAGTATCAATGGGGCTTGAAGACTCGGAAGTAAGATTGGAGAGCGTTGACATTATCAACCGTTTTAACTGCATGAAAAATAACTAAACAAACTTGTTTGAATTTATTTAGTCAGTATTTTATCATTAAAGATATACAGTGTCTGTCATGTAGCTGTTTTAAGAAAATTTCATAAAAACAATAAACATTTTATTCTACTAAATCATTATTTTATTACTGATAATGAAAAGATTTATTTATTTGCAGCATTTATATCGCACGAGATTCTTCTCGTCACGTTAATTCCTATAAAGCCTACAATTTTTAATAATACTTTGTCGATGGAGCATGATACACATTCCAAGAATATCTTTTCTGATACAAAGTCTTTTCTTCAACAAAATCCATATTTCATTTTCTCGAGATTTCAGAATTTTATGACAAAAAATAATTATTTCTGCTAAAACTGTTATAATATTTAATTGACTCTATGAAAAAAATCTAACATTAGCTGATGTCCTCGACAAAATATTCATGCTCAAAAAAAAAGATTATAAACAATTTAGATTTCGAAGAAAAAGGTATCGAAATATATTAATAAAGCACTAATAGTTATGATTTTTGACGTATGTCGATATCATCTTAACATTATTTTTATTTATATTTATTACTCTTCAAAAACTTTAGCAAAATTTAAAATGATTTTGTAATTATTCTTTTTATTATAGAGTCGTAGAAAATTGTCAATATATTTTGAATGAAATACTTAATACAAAGCGATAGAATATAAAGTAGATTCCCAGATTATATCGCGCACACATACAGTCCATATTATTTAAAAAATTATTTATGATTATTTAGGATTTTAATTATTTTAATTACTAGAAAAACTTTTAAGAAAGAAAAAAAAGAAAAAGGTATAGGATTTATAAACATCGAAATTATAATTAACATCTTCTTTATTCTCCACTAAGCAAATTATTATACTGCATTTATTATAACAAAATATGATAGAAATAAAACCGTGTTTCTACTTAATTTTAAACATAAATTATATCACAAGTCTTTCAACATTGTTACTTATACTAAAACGAGATAGAAATATAATACAACTTGTTTTTCTATTAAATCTTAAGCATATAAATTGTCATAAATTTTTATATTATAATTTATAAAATAGCTATTTATTTAAAAAATTAAACTAATTTTTCTCTATTCAATGCAGGTTTAAAAATAAACAATATCACTAATGTTTGCGCACTGTAATTTAGAATTATAGCAAGAAACTTATCTTTCTTTAATTATAGCAATCTCTCTCTTTTAAACATTAATTATACTATAAAAATATATATCTTTGTATTATAATTTATATAAAAAATGCCATAAAAATAAAACTTCCTTTTTGCACTCATTGCACGTTTAAAAATAAATTCTATCACAAGTGTTTGTACTGTAATTTATAAGAAAATTAAAGAAAAAAAACTTACTTTTCTTTAGAACAGTCTCTCTCTCTCTCTCTCTCTCTCTCTCTCTCTCTCTCTCTCTCTCTCTCTCTCTCTCTCTCTCTCTTCGACATTAATTATATCACAAATGTACTATAATTTATAACAGAACATGAGAAAAACAGAAATAAGGAAAACAAAATCTTTTTCTCATAGTACTTAACACATAAGTATCAAATGACCTATATATTAAATATAGCTATGGATAATAAAAAAACTTCTTTTCAAAAAATATATTACTTATTATGACTACGTGGCTTAGATTTTTTAGAAATTTGATTATGGATCCAGCTTCTAATTTGTGGAATAGAGCGACGGCTTAAACATTTGTTTTTCATTTTAACCTCTACCATTTGTTTTCCTGAAGGTAAACGTTGTTCCGTCAATTCTTGTTTAAATGTTGTAATTATTATATTACATTCTTCTTGTGTCCATCTTACACGTTTTGTCGAACCATACGGTGAGGCTTCATAAAATTAAAATATTATTATTATACAAAATCTTGCACATAATAAGAAATATAAGAAAATTTGATTATTTTCATATACTTACTACTGCGTCTTTTTCTTCCATTTATTGTATCACAAATTAAATTTGTATCTGAATTATCACTATCTGAATTATCATTGTCTACTTGAAGTGTTTTATTTATTGTAAAATTATTTTCATCTGTATTAAGATGACTCTGCGAGTCATCTTGTTGAATATCATCTTGTTCAAAATCATGTTTTTCACCTTGTGCTATTTTAAGTAATCGAGACATTTTAACTATTTCAATTTGTGGAATAGACTGACGATAATGTTGCATGTGAATACTTTTGTCATGGCCTAGATAATTAGCTAATTGTGTTATATCAGGCTCTGACAGATTTAATGTAATGCACCTTGTTGCAATATGCTTGCGAAGGTTTGTACCTCGTAATCTAAGAGGCATGCTTGCTCTACATTCTAAGGAATATGTGCGTAATAAATCACATGCTCTTATATATTTGAAACGTTTTTTATCATAACCGGGTAAAGCAAAGATATATGGGTTTTTTTCAGGTATATTTGCTTCTTTACGATATTGTAAGAGCAAATCTATACAGCTTTTCATTTCAGCATCCAAAAGAACTGGTACAGATCTTCCCAATTTTCCTCTAATGAGAAACCTTACGTATCTTTTAGCAATCTGAAATAATTATTTATTTTATTACTTATGCAAATATTTATAAGAAATTATTTAATATAACTGCAAATATTGTTAAAATGTTGAATTAACAATCTATTAATAGTACTTAAACTCTTTTAGATTTTATTAATTAATATCATTTAAGAGAAAGAGAGACAGAGAGAAAGATTGCATCTTTCTCTATATATACATTGCAACATACAACTGTTCAATAAAAAATATGCTCTATAATTGCAAGATGTAATCGATAAAACATAGATTAGGAAAAAATATCTCAATATACAGGGTGTCCCAAAGCACCCTTGACAACGCTCGTGAGCAGGTAGAGCACAGTAAATTGAACAGAAAAGTCCTGTACCATTTTTTTCTATAACGCTTAATAAAGGAATTATTATTGAGTAAAATCTGGTCAATCAACGCCGACTTTTAATCGGACGCACGTCAGTGACCCGCCCATCTGTTAGTGTGCGTCGCCGTAGCGACGGAGCGCTCACGCACACTACCAGGCGCGCGGCTAAAGGTTGACGCTGATTGGCCAGACTTTACTCAATAATAACTCCTTTATTAAGCATTATAGAAAAAAATGTTACAGGACTTTTCTGTTCAGTTTACTGTGCTCTACTTGCTCACGAGCGTTGTCAAGGGTGCTTTAGGACACCCTGTATATTATAAACAAATATACAAAGTTCAGTTTCTGTGTTATATCATCTTTAATTATTAGAATATGTAAGAATATTTGTAGAATAAAAATATAAGAATATATGTAGAATATTTAATTATAAGAATATGTAAATAGAAATTTTAAATTTTTGAAAATTGGACACAGATTTAAATATATAACATTTTAAAATTCGTTTTCCAAGAAATTTTTTCTTCCTTTTGAAAAATCTAAATTTATATCTTATAAATTATATTTTATAAATTATACTTTATAAATTAAAAATAATTTGGTATGTAAAAATTGAAATATTTCTTTTTATGGATATATAAAAAGAAATATTCCATTTTTTATACCAAATTATCTTTAATCTAGATCATATTAGATTAATCTCTAATATTCTTATAATATATTATTATAATTAGATAAATCTCTAATATATATTTAGATTTAATATATAATATATGTTTTATGCCCGTATTCATAGTCTGTTCTTATATTTAAGATTGTCTTAAATACAAGTCTTAAGATGTCATAAACCAATCACAGAGCCGTATTAGCATCTTATGACATTACTTAAGACGGTCTTAAATATAAGAACCGATTATGAATACAGGCCTTAATCTGCATTTTATACTCTCTGCATTGCGAAATAACTCATTCTATGCATGTGATTTTATTGATTTATAACCTTCAAATCTTTGTAGTTTTCTTATATAATAATCATATATAATAATCATATACAGATAAGAAATACCAGACATAAACATACTTCTTGAGCTTCAGGCGATAAAGATTCATATAAATCTGGATTTGTTTGTGCATTTATATCTTCCTGATGCTTGTAATCATCGATAGATATTCGTTCTATTTCTCCGGCTCTTCGCCTATTAAATACTTGAACGGATATCAGGGTAAAGTTCGCTAGCTGTCGCCAATTATTGTACATAAATGTGTCAGTGAGTCGTTGAAATGCCAAGCGCCTATTAGTTTGTAGAAAATTGTGCAATAATTTTATGTCTTCTAATGAAGGTAAATCCTGCAATTTATAACGCTTAGCTTGTAATATGGTTTCTTCAACATTTTTATTAACAGACACACTAAAATCTTCTTGTAGTAACTTTAGAAAGTTTTCTATGTCCACTTTTTCTTGTAATTTATTTTTTTTTATGCATTCAGCAATACCTAGATTTCCTATTTGTTTTATGAGTGTGCCAATTCTTGATGCAATAGAAGGAGCTGCATAGACTTTTGTGTCTGTATTAAAGCCTGCTACTTTATTTACAGCTGTAATACAATTATCATATATCGACGGATGATAAATACTGTAGAAATCTGTTACATTTTTATTAATGTTTTTGAGGGCTTGTAAAAAGCGCCCTAATAGCCTTAAACGGGATCTTATCATATCTTGTTGGTGCTGATGCTTGTATTTCAAACATAATTTATTACCATAAATAATTAATAGTTCATCATATCTAATTAATCTGATAACATCATCTTCTCTTAATACTGGAAATACAACATTTCTTAAAATAGAATTTGCACACTCATGAATTCGGCCTTGAACTTTTCTTCCAAGTATGTTGACACATCTGCCAATAGTTTTCTGCGTGCACTCTTTAAAATGATGACGTATATTATTTTTAGTAAAAAAGCCTTTACATCCAGCACAACATATAAAATCACGTGCAGTTCTCTTTTTTGATTCTGTCGGTCTTCTACAAACTATAAGTTCTCCTTTATTATATGTAGGATTTGTGTTAAATAAATAATTGCCTCTTCGTCTGAGAAATCCGATAATCTTCTGTCTTTCTTTATTACCTAATATAAAACATAACACTTGTATTAAAAAAGAAATAAAAAGAATATAATTAAGTTAATAATATAATACAATTATCAAATATTTATATATGTTGTTATAAAATAGTTTTCTCTAGTATATCTATTAAATAATACATATAATAATATATATTTTTCAATTAATTTGCTCTAAATATTTTTAATAAATACAATCTACATGTAAAAATTTCTATTATGAATTAATAGTTCTAATAAAATGATAAATGAATAAATAATGTAAATATAGCTGCTAGATAACAGACAGAATAATACATAGGAAGATTAATAAATCGAAAATATATATTTCAACAACATATTTTCTATACCTTTTGGTAATGCAGCAAATTTTTTTACTTCTTCTTCATCTTTATGTACTCGTTCTAGGTGCCTACTTATCTTTGACTGCATTTTCTTGCAATAATAACAAAAATTTGGTTTTCCTGTACCTCTAAGATTTGAACATTTAACATGTAAATTAGTGTCATCACAGATTTTGTGTCCAGAAACATTTAACGATGTTTCTAAACTACTTTTTGTAATGTTATTAGATTCTGTTAAACACGATTGTACAAAAATATTTTCTTTGTTAGAATCTTCTGAATCTGAATAGCAATAATTAGGATCCTTGTCTATATTATCACTGTTACAATCGCTATTATCATTGTTACAATCGCTATTATCAGGAGAATCATTTACATTAGACGGTGTTTTACGAAATAGTTTCAAGTTGTTATTAGTATTATGTATTAGTTTTGCCATATCCATACTATTATTATTTACTTTATCTCTATTATTATTCTCAGTTTCTATATTATTATCATTATTGCTTATATTAATATCACTGTTACTGCAGCATTTATCAAGATTATTGTTAACCACATTATTTTCATCTATACTGCAATGATTTAAGACATTATTTAGAGATATGTCTAAATCATGTAATTCTTCAAATGAAAACATCACTGTTCGATCGAAATTGTTGTCTGATGTAGAATTATTATTAGTATCTTTTTTTTCAAATTGATTAAGTATATTCTTATATAAATTGTATTCTGGCAGCATAACATCAGAAGTAGATTCATTACGAACAACAGTATGCGTATCAACATTATCATTGACTGTAAAACAAAGACTCATTTATAATTAACGATAACATGTTACAGTTTCTTAGTATATATTTTTCATAATACAAGCAAAAATTACGATTCTTACCAATGTCTTTATTTAATGGCACGTCTGGTATTTCCAAACTTAGATTTTCACTTGTATTTATACATAAATTATATTCTGGCAGCGTAACATTAGAAGCAGATTCATTTGGTAATAATTCAGTACTGATATTTTTGTCAAACTTATCATTTTGTTTTGTCAGTTCTTCAATATTTATAATTTCAGTAGGAAGCGTTTGAAAATTCTCTATTGTGTCAATAATACATTCAGATTCATCAATTGCATTACGAGCAACAATATGCATATCAACATTATCATTGACTGTAAAACAAAGACTCATTTATAATTGACAATAACATGTTACAGTTTCTTAGTATATATTTTTCATAATATAAGCAAAAATTACGATTCTTACCAATGTCTTTATTCAATGGCATGACTGGTATTTTCAAACTTAGATTTTCACTTGTATTTATACATAGATTGTAGTTTGACATGACATTAGAGATAAATTCATTTCGCAATTCAGTACTGAGATTTTTATCTAACGTATCATTTTGTTTCGTTAACTTTTCAATATTTATAACTTCAGTAGGAAATGTTTGAAAATTCTTTGTTGTTTCAATAATACATTCAGATTCACCAGTTGTATTTTGAGCAACAGTATCCGTGTCAACATTATTATTGACTGTAAAACAAAGAATCATTAATAATGAACTATAACATGCTATATTTTTTCAATATATGTTTTTCTAATATAACCAAAAATTACAATTCTTACCAGCATATTTACTTAGTTGCACAACTGGTACTTTCAAATTTAAGTTCTTAGCTATTGTATCAAGCATTTTATAATTATCTGTATCAAAAAGCATTTTATATCAATTAGTACTTTCTTAAAATAATTCAGCTAAAACTAACAGGAAGAATGCATCTACCAATTTTGTTAAAGTTGATGCAACATATAATCTTATTATATTTACAGAATTGAATCTATTTAAAAAATTGTCAAATTTTGTACTACTACTAATGAGTTGTAGAATTATAAAGTGTTTATAAATTAGAATATGAACTACCACATTAGAATTTTTGTAACGTAACACTTTTATAATGATAAACATTATAAAAATTAAGCGTGGAATTATTTCATGCGTATATTATACAAGATGTTAAAAAGTTTAAGACATTCAATGCAAATAATTTATTAAATTAAGTATAATTAAAAATTTCTTAATCAGCGTAGATCAAGATATAAGTTGCTTTCCATTTACATCAAAACTCAGATAATTCTCACTTGTGACGTCATAACTCAGTTGAATGCACGTTCCTTTTGATGCTAGCAAGTGAGATTCAACTGAGTTTTTACGTGGTTTCTGCACACGATCGAGACCGTGTGCTTTAGTGAGTCTAATAGACTCACACTAAAAGTGAGGTTATGAATCTATATAATTATGTGATAGCTTTGTTACCAAAATAAGCAGGTCAATGACGTCATTGTCTGAGTATGAAATACTCACATAACTGAGTGACTCAGTATCAGTGAGTGCAAATGGAAAGTAACTATTATTGTATAATATTATCCAACATTAAAATAAAATACTCACTATTCAATACTATTAATTGTTTCCTTTTCCATTTTTTATTGCGAATGTGAACATAATACTTATTTTTTTGATATTTATATAGACCATACATTTTCAAATGGATTATCGCCGTATACTTTTCTTTTATTCTTGCGAACCTAACCACAGATCTATAAAGCGCGCATAAAAGGCACGCGAAATAGGGCGCGTTCAGCAGAACAAACAGCTTAGGACGCGTTCCACTTAACGATCGCAACGCTCGCGAGCATCATCTATCTTTGTTTAACTTTCAGTAAACAACAAAGATGAAATGATACCGTGAGCGTTGCGGTCATGAAATGGAATGCGCCCTTAGTAGCAATCCAACATGATTAGTTCTTACTTTTAGAGCCAACAAATCAACGTCGAGTTGACAAGGCGCATTGATGTTTCTCGCACATAACGAGTTGGTTGCTGAACCATTTAATGAATCCATCTCTTAAAACACAGCAATCGGTAAAAATCCTACATTGTTCAAAGACTGCATCTTTTTCTGTCCTCTGTATTATTAAATTTATGGCATCAAAATTTTATAAATTGTATATATTATAATTATTAAGACAAGGCATTGCAACGAGATTGTTATATATAATTCCCTGTGTCCTTCGCATTAAATACTTTTTTCGCTTATATTTCGGCAATAATACGAAAAACAGAAAAAATGCAATTCTTGAACGACGTTGATTTCTTTAGCGATTGCCATTTAAATGATAGACTCAAATGCGAAAGAACCACAGTTGTTTACGTCACGATTTCAATCTGTTGTATAGCTCTAATAGTCAAAAATGTGTTAATTGAAAAATTTTAATGCGTCAATCCTAGTAATGCAGAGCTCGTAAATTAATGTCTTTCTCGATTGATGTCGATATCTTTAACGGTAGCCGAGATTTAAGTGAAAAAATATATTAGACGCGAACGACCCAGGCAAAGGCGTCGCGATTTCGGCTCGCTATGTCGCTTTAATAATTAATTTAAGTTATATTAGTTTTAAAATGCTAATGCGTCAATCCTTGTAGCAGACATCATGTAGAATAATGTGTTTCACGTAGAATAATGTGTTTTTAATGACGTCGATATCTTTGGCGGTAGCCGAGATCAAAGCGGAAAATATGTTTTTCGGAAAGAACGATTGTAGATAACGACTTCGGTCTAAAGCACGGCAAACGATAAAGAATGCGACAACGTTCAAAGATTACATTTATTTTCATGTCCTGTATTATTTGGAATTACGGCATTAAAGTGTTAATAATTGTATATTTATGACCCTTAAAAAGTGACAGTGCGACAAGATTTTTTTCATTATCGCCAGTATCCTTCTCGTCAAATACATTTTCGCTTTGATCTCGACTATCGTTAATAATTTCGATGTAAATCAAGAGAGACAATATGTATCGTGCTCTTCGTTACAAGAATTGACGCATTTAAATTTTAAAATTAATATAATTCCGATTATTAAAGCGATATAGCGAGCCGACATCACGACGCTTTTGCCTGGGCATTTCGCGTTTACTACATTTATCGCTTTGATCTCGACTACCGCTAAAGATATCGATGTTAATCGAGAAAGACATTATTTCTCATGCTCTTTGCTACAAGAATTGACGTATTTAAATTTGGAATAATTCTACGATTATATATATATATATATATATTATATATATTAAGGCGATATAGCGGGCCGAAATCACGTTGCCTTTTCCTGGATCCTCCGCATCTAATCAATCTATCTCTGAAATAACGGCAAACTTTAAAGAAATTGACGTCGTTCAAAAACTACTTTATTTTACATACTGTATGCTATTGGAATTACGGCATTAAAATTTTACGAATTGCAAATTTTCTTAAAATATGTTCATTAAAAGCGAAGCTGACATAGATTACGTTGCGATTTCGGCTCGTTATATAGCTTTAATAATCGACGTTATATTAATTATAAAAAGCTAATATGCCAATCTTTGTAGCGAAGAGAGTATGAGAAATATTTAGAGAAATATTAATGCTGTAATTCCAATAATACAGAACACGAGAAAAAATACAGCAGTTGAATGACATTGGATTCTTAAACGATTGTCATGCTTTACACCGAAGTCGTTATCTACACACACAATCACTCCTTCGGAAAAACATACTTTTCGCTTTGATCTCGGCTATCGTCAGGTATAGATGTTATTCGAGAAAGACATTAATGTTCGTGCTCTTCGCTATAAGGATTGACGCGTTAGCATTTTGAACTAAATATAACTTCGATTATATTAAAGCGACATAGTGGGCCGAAATCGGGACGCCTTTGCCTGGGTCCTTCACGTCTAACACATTCTTTGCTTACATCTCGTTAACCGTTAAAGATATCGATACTATTCGAGAAAGATATTATTCTATATGATCACCGCTACAAGGATTGACGCATTAAAATTTTAAAATAAATAAACCTACGATCATTAAAACGATACAACGGGCCGAAATCGTGACGCATTTGCCGAGATCGTCCGCGTCAGATACATTATTCGCTTTAATCTCGACTACCGTTAAAGATATCGATGTTATTGGAGAAAGACATTATTCTACATGATCTCCGCTAGAAGGATTGACGCATTAGATTTTTAAAATTAATTAGCTGACGATTATTAAAGCGATACAACGGGCCAAAATCGCGACGTCTTTTCCTGGGTCATTCGCGTCTAATGAATCTATCTCTTAAATCTTAAATCACAGCATTTTTTAAAGAAATTGACGCCTCGTTCGGAACTACATTATTTTACGTATTGTGTGCTATTGTAATTGCGCAATTAATATTTTACGAATTGTATCTTTTTCTAAGATGTGTTCATTAAAGGCGGAGCAGCTGTATATAACGTCGAGATTTCGGCCCGCTATATCGCTTTAATAATCGCCAGCTTATTAATTTTAAACATCTAATGCGTCAATACTTGTAGCGGAGATCATGTAGAATAATGTCTTTCTCGAATAGTATCAATATCTTTAACGGTAGACGAGATGTAAACAAAGAATGTGTTAGACGCAGACGATTTCGGCAAAGGCGTCGCGATTTCGGCCCGCTTTACCGCTTTAAAAATCGTCAGCTTATTAATTTTAAAAATCTAATGCGTCAATCCTTGTAGCGGAGATCATGTAGAATAATGTCTTTCTCCAATAACATCGATATCTTTAACGGTAGTCGAGATTAAAGCGAATAATGTATCTGACGCGGACGATCTCGGCAAATGCGTCACGATTTCGGCCCGTTGTTTCGCTTTAATAATCTTAGGTTTATTTATTTTAAAATCTTAATGTGTCAATCCTTGTAGCGGAAATCATGTAGAATAGTGTTTTTGAATATTATCGATATCTTTAATGGTTAACAAGATGTAAGCAAAGAATGTATCTGACGCGGAAAATTCCGGCAAAAGCGTCGCAATTTGGCCCGTTTTAGCGCTTTAATAATCCTAAGTTTATTAATTTTAATGCGTCAATCCTTGTAACGAATATCATGTAGAATAGTGTCTTTCTTGAATAATATCGATATTTTTAACGGTAGACGAGATGTAAGCAAAGAATGTGTTAGACGTGAAGAACCCAGGCAAAAGCGTCACGATTTCGGCCCGCTATGTCGCTTTAATATAATCGCAGTTATATTTATTTCAAAAGGCTAACGCGTTAATCTTTATAGCGAAGAGCACGAACAATAGTATCTTTCTCGAATAACATCTATATTTGGTGATAGCCGAGATCAAAGCAAAAAGTAAGATTTTTCGAAGGAGCGATTGTATTTGTAGATAACGACTTCGTGGTGTTAGTTGCCGCCCGCGGACGGGAACGGACGTGTTCAGACACGTTATGCGTGTGTCCTTTGGACTTTATTTTTGAGTTTCTTCCTCTCCTATAGAAGAATTTTTTCTGTTTGTTACTCTCAACCAGTTTTTGGCCGGAATGTATCGATTCTATTAGATCGGATGTGGCCATAAAAGCAAAGGAAGAAGAAGAACGACTTCTGTGTAAAGCATGACAATCGCTAAAGAATCCAATGTCGTCCAACGGCTGCACTTTTTCTCGTGTTCTGTATTATTGGAATTACGGCATTAATGTCTTAATAGTTTTATATTTATGATTCTTTAAACATAACAGCGCGACGAGGTTTCACATTATCGCCAGTATCCCTCGCGTCAGATACATGTTTCGTTTTGATTTCGACTACCATTAAAGTATCGATGTTATTCGAGAAAGACATTATTCTACATGATCTCCGCTACAAGGAGTGACGCATTAGAATTTTAAAAGTAATGAACTGACGATTATTAAAGCTATATATGTATAGCGGGCCGAAATCGCGACGCCTTTGCCAAAATCGTCCGCGTCAGATACATTCTTCGCTTACATTTCGTCTACCATCAATGATATCGATGTTACTCGAAAAAGACATTATTCTACATAATCTCCGCTACTAGGGTTGATGCATTAAAATTTTATAATAAATAAACCTACGATTATTAAAACCGTACAACGGGCCGAAATCGCGATGCCTTTGCCGAGATCGTCCGCGTCAGATACATTATTCACTTTGATCTCGACTACCGTTAAAGATATCGATGTTATTAGAGAAAGACATTATTCTACATGATCTCCGCTACAAGGATTGACGCATTAAAATTTTAAAATTAATAAGCTTACGATTACTAAAGCGATAAAGCGGGCTGAAATCGCGATGCCTTTGCCGAAATCGTCCGCGTCAGATACATTCTTCGCTTACATCTCGTCTACCGTT
>JAXRKO010000298.1:0-61644 GCA_037039905.1 Formica aserva | reverse complement strand
TTCGTCGCAGTCAGCCGACAACCCTGATAAGTCAACTCCCTATCCGGAACAGCACCAGACGGCCGTTTCGCCCTATTGGGGCTCGTCAGTGGTGCGCATCCTTCGGTTCCCTTTCGAGGATCGAACCCATGACTGCTAATGGCTTGCGCCAACTAGCCTTCAGTTTATGCAACTGAGCCATGGGGGACGGCAGCCGACCATCATGAATTGTTAGCTAACTGCGATATAGCCCGACAAATCCTCCACTGCCATGCAGGCACCTGCCATGCGGATGACAGCGGTAGGCCTTCCAACGTCAGGACTTCCCGGTTACGGCAGCTATGAATCGACGTAGCATTTTTGAAATCCGTACGGGCGAGTTTGTATTGTTCAAAATGGAAGGATTTAGTGAGTTGGTTGAATTCGTCGCAGTCAGCCGACAACCCTGATAAGTCAACTCCCTATCCGGAACAGCACCAGACGGCCGTTTCGCCCTATTGGGGCTCGTCAGTGGTGCGCATCCTTCGGTTCCCTTTCGAGGATCGAACCCATGACTGCTAATGGCTTGCGCCAACTAGCCTTCAGTTTATGCAACTGAGCCATGGGGGACGGCAGCCGACCATCATGAATTGTTAGCTAACTGCGATATAGCCCGACAAATCCTCCACTGCCATGCAGGCACCTGCCATGCGGATGACAGCGGTAGGCCTTCCAACGTCAGGACTTCCCGGTTACGGCAGCTATGAATCGACATAGCATTTTTGAAATCCGTACGGGCGAGTTTGTATTGTTCAAAATGGAAGGATTTAGTGAGTTGGTTGAATTCGTCGCAGTCAGCCGACAACCCTGATAAGTCAACTCCCTATCCGGAACAGCACCAGACGGCCGTTTCGCCCTATTGGGGCTCGTCAGTGGTGCGCATCCTTCGGTTCCCTTTCGAGGATCGAACCCATGACTGCTAATGGCTTGCGCCAACTAGCCTTCAGTTTATGCAACTGAGCCATGGGGGACGGCAGCCGACCATCATGAATTGTTAGCTAACTGCGATATAGCCCGACAAATCCTCCACTGCCATGCAGGCACCTGCCATGCGGATGACAGCGGTAGGCCTTCCAACGTCAGGACTTCCCGGTTACGGCAGCTATGAATCGACGTAGCATTTTTGAAATCCGTACGGGCGAGTTTGTATTGTTCAAAATGGAAGGATTTAGTGAGTTGGTTGAATTCGTCGCAGTCAGCCGACAACCCTGATAAGTCAACTCCCTATCCGGAACAGCACCAGACGGCCGTTTCGCCCTATTGGGGCTCGTCAGTGGTGCGCATCCTTCGGTTCCCTTTCGAGGATCGAACCCATGACTGCTAATGGCTTGCGCCAACTAGCCTTCAGTTTATGCAACTGAGCCATGGGGGACGGCAGCCGACCATCATGAATTGTTAGCTAACTGCGATATAGCCCGACAAATCCTCCACTGCCATGCAGGCACCTGCCATGCGGATGACAGCGGTAGGCCTTCCAACGTCAGGACTTCCCGGTTACGGCAGCTATGAATCGACGTAGCATTTTTGAAATCCGTACGGGCGAGTTTGTATTGTTCAAAATGGAAGGATTTAGTGAGTTGGTTGAATTCGTCGCAGTCAGCCGACAACCCTGATAAGTCAACTCCCTATCCGGAACAGCACCAGACGGCCGTTTCGCCCTATTGGGGCTCGTCAGTGGTGCGCATCCTTCGGTTCCCTTTCGAGGATCGAACCCATGACTGCTAATGGCTTGCGCCAACTAGCCTTCAGTTTATGCAACTGAGCCATGGGGGACGGCAGCCGACCATCATGAATTGTTAGCTAACTGCGATATAGCCCGACAAATCCTCCACTGCCATGCAGGCACCTGCCATGCGGATGACAGCGGTAGGCCTTCCAACGTCAGGACTTCCCGGTTACGGCAGCTATGAATCGACGTAGCATTTTTGAAATCCGTACGGGCGAGTTTGTATTGTTCAAAATGGAAGGATTTAGTGAGTTGGTTGAATTCGTCGCAGTCAGCCGACAACCCTGATAAGTCAACTCCCTATCCGGAACAGCACCAGACGGCCGTTTCGCCCTATTGGGGCTCGTCAGTGGTGCGCATCCTTCGGTTCCCTTTCGAGGATCGAACCCATGACTGCTAATGGCTTGCGCCAACTAGCCTTCAGTTTATGCAACTGAGCCATGGGGGACGGCAGCCGACCATCATGAATTGTTAGCTAACTGCGATATAGCCCGACAAATCCTCCACTGCCATGCAGGCACCTGCCATGCGGATGACAGCGGTAGGCCTTCCAACGTCAGGACTTCCCGGTTACGGCAGCTATGAATCGACGTAGCATTTTTGAAATCCGTACGGGCGAGTTTGTATTGTTCAAAATGGAAGGATTTAGTGAGTTGGTTGAATTCGTCGCAGTCAGCCGACAACCCTGATAAGTCAACTCCCTATCCGGAACAGCACCAGACGGCCGTTTCGCCCTATTGGGGCTCGTCAGTGGTGCGCATCCTTCGGTTCCCTTTCGAGGATCGAACCCATGACTGCTAATGGCTTGCGCCAACTAGCCTTCAGTTTATGCAACTGAGCCATGGGGGACGGCAGCCGACCATCATGAATTGTTAGCTAACTGCGATATAGCCCGACAAATCCTCCACTGCCATGCAGGCACCTGCCATGCGGATGACAGCGGTAGGCCTTCCAACGTCAGGACTTCCCGGTTACGGCAGCTATGAATCGACGTAGCATTTTTGAAATCCGTACGGGCGAGTTTGTATTGTTCAAAATGGAAGGATTTAGTGAGTTGGTTGAATTCGTCGCAGTCAGCCGACAACCCTGATAAGTCAACTCCCTATCCGGAACAGCACCAGACGGCCGTTTCGCCCTATTGGGGCTCGTCAGTGGTGCGCATCCTTCGGTTCCCTTTCGAGGATCGAACCCATGACTGCTAATGGCTTGCGCCAACTAGCCTTCAGTTTATGCAACTGAGCCATGGGGGACGGCAGCCGACCATCATGAATTGTTAGCTAACTGCGATATAGCCCGACAAATCCTCCACTGCCATGCAGGCACCTGCCATGCGGATGACAGCGGTAGGCCTTCCAACGTCAGGACTTCCCGGTTACGGCAGCTATGAATCGACGTAGCATTTTTGAAATCCGTACGGGCGAGTTTGTATTGTTCAAAATGGAAGGATTTAGTGAGTTGGTTGAATTCGTCGCAGTCAGCCGACAACCCTGATAAGTCAACTCCCTATCCGGAACAGCACCAGACGGCCGTTTCGCCCTATTGGGGCTCGTCAGTGGTGCGCATCCTTCGGTTCCCTTTCGAGGATCGAACCCATGACTGCTAATGGCTTGCGCCAACTAGCCTTCAGTTTATGCAACTGAGCCATGGGGGACGGCAGCCGACCATCATGAATTGTTAGCTAACTGCGATATAGCCCGACAAATCCTCCACTGCCATGCAGGCACCTGCCATGCGGATGACAGCGGTAGGCCTTCCAACGTCAGGACTTCCCGGTTACGGCAGCTATGAATCGACGTAGCATTTTTGAAATCCGTACGGGCGAGTTTGTATTGTTCAAAATGGAAGGATTTAGTGAGTTGGTTGAATTCGTCGCAGTCAGCCGACAACCCTGATAAGTCAACTCCCTATCCGGAACAGCACCAGACGGCCGTTTCGCCCTATTGGGGCTCGTCAGTGGTGCGCATCCTTCGGTTCCCTTTCGAGGATCGAACCCATGACTGCTAATGGCTTGCGCCAACTAGCCTTCAGTTTATGCAACTGAGCCATGGGGGACGGCAGCCGACCATCATGAATTGTTAGCTAACTGCGATATAGCCCGACAAATCCTCCACTGCCATGCAGGCACCTGCCATGCGGATGACAGCGGTAGGCCTTCCAACGTCAGGACTTCCCGGTTACGGCAGCTATGAATCGACGTAGCATTTTTGAAATCCGTACGGGCGAGTTTGTATTGTTCAAAATGGAAGGATTTAGTGAGTTGGTTGAATTCGTCGCAGTCAGCCGACAACCCTGATAAGTCAACTCCCTATCCGGAACAGCACCAGACGGCCGTTTCGCCCTATTGGGGCTCGTCAGTGGTGCGCATCCTTCGGTTCCCTTTCGAGGATCGAACCCATGACTGCTAATGGCTTGCGCCAACTAGCCTTCAGTTTATGCAACTGAGCCATGGGGGACGGCAGCCGACCATCATGAATTGTTAGCTAACTGCGATATAGCCCGACAAATCCTCCACTGCCATGCAGGCACCTGCCATGCGGATGACAGCGGTAGGCCTTCCAACGTCAGGACTTCCCGGTTACGGCAGCTATGAATCGACGTAGCATTTTTGAAATCCGTACGGGCGAGTTTGTATTGTTCAAAATGGAAGGATTTAGTGAGTTGGTTGAATTCGTCGCAGTCAGCCGACAACCCTGATAAGTCAACTCCCTATCCGGAACAGCACCAGACGGCCGTTTCGCCCTATTGGGGCTCGTCAGTGGTGCGCATCCTTCGGTTCCCTTTCGAGGATCGAACCCATGACTGCTAATGGCTTGCGCCAACTAGCCTTCAGTTTATGCAACTGAGCCATGGGGGACGGCAGCCGACCATCATGAATTGTTAGCTAACTGCGATATAGCCCGACAAATCCTCCACTGCCATGCAGGCACCTGCCATGCGGATGACAGCGGTAGGCCTTCCAACGTCAGGACTTCCCGGTTACGGCAGCTATGAATCGACGTAGCATTTTTGAAATCCGTACGGGCGAGTTTGTATTGTTCAAAATGGAAGGATTTAGTGAGTTGGTTGAATTCGTCGCAGTCAGCCGACAACCCTGATAAGTCAACTCCCTATCCGGAACAGCACCAGACGGCCGTTTCGCCCTATTGGGGCTCGTCAGTGGTGCGCATCCTTCGGTTCCCTTTCGAGGATCGAACCCATGACTGCTAATGGCTTGCGCCAACTAGCCTTCAGTTTATGCAACTGAGCCATGGGGGACGGCAGCCGACCATCATGAATTGTTAGCTAACTGCGATATAGCCCGACAAATCCTCCACTGCCATGCAGGCACCTGCCATGCGGATGACAGCGGTAGGCCTTCCAACGTCAGGACTTCCCGGTTACGGCAGCTATGAATCGACGTAGCATTTTTGAAATCCGTACGGGCGAGTTTGTATTGTTCAAAATGGAAGGATTTAGTGAGTTGGTTGAATTCGTCGCAGTCAGCCGACAACCCTGATAAGTCAACTCCCTATCCGGAACAGCACCAGACGGCCGTTTCGCCCTATTGGGGCTCGTCAGTGGTGCGCATCCTTCGGTTCCCTTTCGAGGATCGAACCCATGACTGCTAATGGCTTGCGCCAACTAGCCTTCAGTTTATGCAACTGAGCCATGGGGGACGGCAGCCGACCATCATGAATTGTTAGCTAACTGCGATATAGCCCGACAAATCCTCCACTGCCATGCAGGCACCTGCCATGCGGATGACAGCGGTAGGCCTTCCAACGTCAGGACTTCCCGGTTACGGCAGCTATGAATCGACGTAGCATTTTTGAAATCCGTACGGGCGAGTTTGTATTGTTCAAAATGGAAGGATTTAGTGAGTTGGTTGAATTCGTCGCAGTCAGCCGACAACCCTGATAAGTCAACTCCCTATCCGGAACAGCACCAGACGGCCGTTTCGCCCTATTGGGGCTCGTCAGTGGTGCGCATCCTTCGGTTCCCTTTCGAGGATCGAACCCATGACTGCTAATGGCTTGCGCCAACTAGCCTTCAGTTTATGCAACTGAGCCATGGGGGACGGCAGCCGACCATCATGAATTGTTAGCTAACTGCGATATAGCCCGACAAATCCTCCACTGCCATGCAGGCACCTGCCATGCGGATGACAGCGGTAGGCCTTCCAACGTCAGGACTTCCCGGTTACGGCAGCTATGAATCGACGTAGCATTTTTGAAATCCGTACGGGCGAGTTTGTATTGTTCAAAATGGAAGGATTTAGTGAGTTGGTTGAATTCGTCGCAGTCAGCCGACAACCCTGATAAGTCAACTCCCTATCCGGAACAGCACCAGACGGCCGTTTCGCCCTATTGGGGCTCGTCAGTGGTGCGCATCCTTCGGTTCCCTTTCGAGGATCGAACCCATGACTGCTAATGGCTTGCGCCAACTAGCCTTCAGTTTATGCAACTGAGCCATGGGGGACGGCAGCCGACCATCATGAATTGTTAGCTAACTGCGATATAGCCCGACAAATCCTCCACTGCCATGCAGGCACCTGCCATGCGGATGACAGCGGTAGGCCTTCCAACGTCAGGACTTCCCGGTTACGGCAGCTATGAATCGACGTAGCATTTTTGAAATCCGTACGGGCGAGTTTGTATTGTTCAAAATGGAAGGATTTAGTGAGTTGGTTGAATTCGTCGCAGTCAGCCGACAACCCTGATAAGTCAACTCCCTATCCGGAACAGCACCAGACGGCCGTTTCGCCCTATTGGGGCTCGTCAGTGGTGCGCATCCTTCGGTTCCCTTTCGAGGATCGAACCCATGACTGCTAATGGCTTGCGCCAACTAGCCTTCAGTTTATGCAACTGAGCCATGGGGGACGGCAGCCGACCATCATGAATTGTTAGCTAACTGCGATATAGCCCGACAAATCCTCCACTGCCATGCAGGCACCTGCCATGCGGATGACAGCGGTAGGCCTTCCAACGTCAGGACTTCCCGGTTACGGCAGCTATGAATCGACGTAGCATTTTTGAAATCCGTACGGGCGAGTTTGTATTGTTCAAAATGGAAGGATTTAGTGAGTTGGTTGAATTCGTCGCAGTCAGCCGACAACCCTGATAAGTCAACTCCCTATCCGGAACAGCACCAGACGGCCGTTTCGCCCTATTGGGGCTCGTCAGTGGTGCGCATCCTTCGGTTCCCTTTCGAGGATCGAACCCATGACTGCTAATGGCTTGCGCCAACTAGCCTTCAGTTTATGCAACTGAGCCATGGGGGACGGCAGCCGACCATCATGAATTGTTAGCTAACTGCGATATAGCCCGACAAATCCTCCACTGCCATGCAGGCACCTGCCATGCGGATGACAGCGGTAGGCCTTCCAACGTCAGGACTTCCCGGTTACGGCAGCTATGAATCGACGTAGCATTTTTGAAATCCGTACGGGCGAGTTTGTATTGTTCAAAATGGAAGGATTTAGTGAGTTGGTTGAATTCGTCGCAGTCAGCCGACAACCCTGATAAGTCAACTCCCTATCCGGAACAGCACCAGACGGCCGTTTCGCCCTATTGGGGCTCGTCAGTGGTGCGCATCCTTCGGTTCCCTTTCGAGGATCGAACCCATGACTGCTAATGGCTTGCGCCAACTAGCCTTCAGTTTATGCAACTGAGCCATGGGGGACGGCAGCCGACCATCATGAATTGTTAGCTAACTGCGATATAGCCCGACAAATCCTCCACTGCCATGCAGGCACCTGCCATGCGGATGACAGCGGTAGGCCTTCCAACGTCAGGACTTCCCGGTTACGGCAGCTATGAATCGACGTAGCATTTTTGAAATCCGTACGGGCGAGTTTGTATTGTTCAAAATGGAAGGATTTAGTGAGTTGGTTGAATTCGTCGCAGTCAGCCGACAACCCTGATAAGTCAACTCCCTATCCGGAACAGCACCAGACGGCCGTTTCGCCCTATTGGGGCTCGTCAGTGGTGCGCATCCTTCGGTTCCCTTTCGAGGATCGAACCCATGACTGCTAATGGCTTGCGCCAACTAGCCTTCAGTTTATGCAACTGAGCCATGGGGGACGGCAGCCGACCATCATGAATTGTTAGCTAACTGCGATATAGCCCGACAAATCCTCCACTGCCATGCAGGCACCTGCCATGCGGATGACAGCGGTAGGCCTTCCAACGTCAGGACTTCCCGGTTACGGCAGCTATGAATCGACGTAGCATTTTTGAAATCCGTACGGGCGAGTTTGTATTGTTCAAAATGGAAGGATTTAGTGAGTTGGTTGAATTCGTCGCAGTCAGCCGACAACCCTGATAAGTCAACTCCCTATCCGGAACAGCACCAGACGGCCGTTTCGCCCTATTGGGGCTCGTCAGTGGTGCGCATCCTTCGGTTCCCTTTCGAGGATCGAACCCATGACTGCTAATGGCTTGCGCCAACTAGCCTTCAGTTTATGCAACTGAGCCATGGGGGACGGCAGCCGACCATCATGAATTGTTAGCTAACTGCGATATAGCCCGACAAATCCTCCACTGCCATGCAGGCACCTGCCATGCGGATGACAGCGGTAGGCCTTCCAACGTCAGGACTTCCCGGTTACGGCAGCTATGAATCGACGTAGCATTTTTGAAATCCGTACGGGCGAGTTTGTATTGTTCAAAATGGAAGGATTTAGTGAGTTGGTTGAATTCGTCGCAGTCAGCCGACAACCCTGATAAGTCAACTCCCTATCCGGAACAGCACCAGACGGCCGTTTCGCCCTATTGGGGCTCGTCAGTGGTGCGCATCCTTCGGTTCCCTTTCGAGGATCGAACCCATGACTGCTAATGGCTTGCGCCAACTAGCCTTCAGTTTATGCAACTGAGCCATGGGGGACGGCAGCCGACCATCATGAATTGTTAGCTAACTGCGATATAGCCCGACAAATCCTCCACTGCCATGCAGGCACCTGCCATGCGGATGACAGCGGTAGGCCTTCCAACGTCAGGACTTCCCGGTTACGGCAGCTATGAATCGACGTAGCATTTTTGAAATCCGTACGGGCGAGTTTGTATTGTTCAAAATGGAAGGATTTAGTGAGTTGGTTGAATTCGTCGCAGTCAGCCGACAACCCTGATAAGTCAACTCCCTATCCGGAACAGCACCAGACGGCCGTTTCGCCCTATTGGGGCTCGTCAGTGGTGCGCATCCTTCGGTTCCCTTTCGAGGATCGAACCCATGACTGCTAATGGCTTGCGCCAACTAGCCTTCAGTTTATGCAACTGAGCCATGGGGGACGGCAGCCGACCATCATGAATTGTTAGCTAACTGCGATATAGCCCGACAAATCCTCCACTGCCATGCAGGCACCTGCCATGCGGATGACAGCGGTAGGCCTTCCAACGTCAGGACTTCCCGGTTACGGCAGCTATGAATCGACGTAGCATTTTTGAAATCCGTACGGGCGAGTTTGTATTGTTCAAAATGGAAGGATTTAGTGAGTTGGTTGAATTCGTCGCAGTCAGCCGACAACCCTGATAAGTCAACTCCCTATCCGGAACAGCACCAGACGGCCGTTTCGCCCTATTGGGGCTCGTCAGTGGTGCGCATCCTTCGGTTCCCTTTCGAGGATCGAACCCATGACTGCTAATGGCTTGCGCCAACTAGCCTTCAGTTTATGCAACTGAGCCATGGGGGACGGCAGCCGACCATCATGAATTGTTAGCTAACTGCGATATAGCCCGACAAATCCTCCACTGCCATGCAGGCACCTGCCATGCGGATGACAGCGGTAGGCCTTCCAACGTCAGGACTTCCCGGTTACGGCAGCTATGAATCGACGTAGCATTTTTGAAATCCGTACGGGCGAGTTTGTATTGTTCAAAATGGAAGGATTTAGTGAGTTGGTTGAATTCGTCGCAGTCAGCCGACAACCCTGATAAGTCAACTCCCTATCCGGAACAGCACCAGACGGCCGTTTCGCCCTATTGGGGCTCGTCAGTGGTGCGCATCCTTCGGTTCCCTTTCGAGGATCGAACCCATGACTGCTAATGGCTTGCGCCAACTAGCCTTCAGTTTATGCAACTGAGCCATGGGGGACGGCAGCCGACCATCATGAATTGTTAGCTAACTGCGATATAGCCCGACAAATCCTCCACTGCCATGCAGGCACCTGCCATGCGGATGACAGCGGTAGGCCTTCCAACGTCAGGACTTCCCGGTTACGGCAGCTATGAATCGACGTAGCATTTTTGAAATCCGTACGGGCGAGTTTGTATTGTTCAAAATGGAAGGATTTAGTGAGTTGGTTGAATTCGTCGCAGTCAGCCGACAACCCTGATAAGTCAACTCCCTATCCGGAACAGCACCAGACGGCCGTTTCGCCCTATTGGGGCTCGTCAGTGGTGCGCATCCTTCGGTTCCCTTTCGAGGATCGAACCCATGACTGCTAATGGCTTGCGCCAACTAGCCTTCAGTTTATGCAACTGAGCCATGGGGGACGGCAGCCGACCATCATGAATTGTTAGCTAACTGCGATATAGCCCGACAAATCCTCCACTGCCATGCAGGCACCTGCCATGCGGATGACAGCGGTAGGCCTTCCAACGTCAGGACTTCCCGGTTACGGCAGCTATGAATCGACGTAGCATTTTTGAAATCCGTACGGGCGAGTTTGTATTGTTCAAAATGGAAGGATTTAGTGAGTTGGTTGAATTCGTCGCAGTCAGCCGACAACCCTGATAAGTCAACTCCCTATCCGGAACAGCACCAGACGGCCGTTTCGCCCTATTGGGGCTCGTCAGTGGTGCGCATCCTTCGGTTCCCTTTCGAGGATCGAACCCATGACTGCTAATGGCTTGCGCCAACTAGCCTTCAGTTTATGCAACTGAGCCATGGGGGACGGCAGCCGACCATCATGAATTGTTAGCTAACTGCGATATAGCCCGACAAATCCTCCACTGCCATGCAGGCACCTGCCATGCGGATGACAGCGGTAGGCCTTCCAACGTCAGGACTTCCCGGTTACGGCAGCTATGAATCGACGTAGCATTTTTGAAATCCGTACGGGCGAGTTTGTATTGTTCAAAATGGAAGGATTTAGTGAGTTGGTTGAATTCGTCGCAGTCAGCCGACAACCCTGATAAGTCAACTCCCTATCCGGAACAGCACCAGACGGCCGTTTCGCCCTATTGGGGCTCGTCAGTGGTGCGCATCCTTCGGTTCCCTTTCGAGGATCGAACCCATGACTGCTAATGGCTTGCGCCAACTAGCCTTCAGTTTATGCAACTGAGCCATGGGGGACGGCAGCCGACCATCATGAATTGTTAGCTAACTGCGATATAGCCCGACAAATCCTCCACTGCCATGCAGGCACCTGCCATGCGGATGACAGCGGTAGGCCTTCCAACGTCAGGACTTCCCGGTTACGGCAGCTATGAATCGACGTAGCATTTTTGAAATCCGTACGGGCGAGTTTGTATTGTTCAAAATGGAAGGATTTAGTGAGTTGGTTGAATTCGTCGCAGTCAGCCGACAACCCTGATAAGTCAACTCCCTATCCGGAACAGCACCAGACGGCCGTTTCGCCCTATTGGGGCTCGTCAGTGGTGCGCATCCTTCGGTTCCCTTTCGAGGATCGAACCCATGACTGCTAATGGCTTGCGCCAACTAGCCTTCAGTTTATGCAACTGAGCCATGGGGGACGGCAGCCGACCATCATGAATTGTTAGCTAACTGCGATATAGCCCGACAAATCCTCCACTGCCATGCAGGCACCTGCCATGCGGATGACAGCGGTAGGCCTTCCAACGTCAGGACTTCCCGGTTACGGCAGCTATGAATCGACGTAGCATTTTTGAAATCCGTACGGGCGAGTTTGTATTGTTCAAAATGGAAGGATTTAGTGAGTTGGTTGAATTCGTCGCAGTCAGCCGACAACCCTGATAAGTCAACTCCCTATCCGGAACAGCACCAGACGGCCGTTTCGCCCTATTGGGGCTCGTCAGTGGTGCGCATCCTTCGGTTCCCTTTCGAGGATCGAACCCATGACTGCTAATGGCTTGCGCCAACTAGCCTTCAGTTTATGCAACTGAGCCATGGGGGACGGCAGCCGACCATCATGAATTGTTAGCTAACTGCGATATAGCCCGACAAATCCTCCACTGCCATGCAGGCACCTGCCATGCGGATGACAGCGGTAGGCCTTCCAACGTCAGGACTTCCCGGTTACGGCAGCTATGAATCGACGTAGCATTTTTGAAATCCGTACGGGCGAGTTTGTATTGTTCAAAATGGAAGGATTTAGTGAGTTGGTTGAATTCGTCGCAGTCAGCCGACAACCCTGATAAGTCAACTCCCTATCCGGAACAGCACCAGACGGCCGTTTCGCCCTATTGGGGCTCGTCAGTGGTGCGCATCCTTCGGTTCCCTTTCGAGGATCGAACCCATGACTGCTAATGGCTTGCGCCAACTAGCCTTCAGTTTATGCAACTGAGCCATGGGGGACGGCAGCCGACCATCATGAATTGTTAGCTAACTGCGATATAGCCCGACAAATCCTCCACTGCCATGCAGGCACCTGCCATGCGGATGACAGCGGTAGGCCTTCCAACGTCAGGACTTCCCGGTTACGGCAGCTATGAATCGACATAGCATTTTTGAAATCCGTACGGGCGAGTTTGTATTGTTCAAAATGGAAGGATTTAGTGAGTTGGTTGAATTCGTCGCAGTCAGCCGACAATCCTGATAATTCAACTCCCTATCCGGAACTGCACCAGATAGCCGTTTCGCCCTATTGGGGCTCGTCAGTGGTGCGCATCCTTCGGTTCCCTTTCGAGGATCGAACCCATGACTGCTAATGGCTTGCGCCAACTAGCCTTCAGTTTATGCAACTGAGCCATGGGGGACGGCAGCCGACCATCATGAATTGTTAGCTAACTGCGATATAGCCCGACAAATCCTCCACTGCCATGCAGGCACCTGCCATGCGGATGACAGCGGTAGGCCTTCCAACGTCAGGACTTCCCGGTTACGGCAGCTATGAATCGACATAGCATTTTTGAAATCCGTACGGGCGAGTTTGTATTGTTCAAAATGGAAGGATTTAGTGAGTTGGTTGAATTCGTCGCAGTCAGCCGACAATCCTGATAATTCAACTCCCTATCCGGAACAGCACCAGACGGCCGTTTCGCCCTATTGGGGCTCGTCAGTGGTGCGCATCCTTCGGTTCCCTTTCGAGGATCGAACCCATGACTGCTAATGGCTTGCGCCAACTAGCCTTCAGTTTATGCAACTGAGCCATGGGGGACGGCAGCCGACCATCATGAATTGTTAGCTAACTGCGATATAGCCCGACAAATCCTCCACTGCCATGCAGGCACCTGCCATGCGGATGACAGCGGTAGGCCTTCCAACGTCAGGACTTCCCGGTTACGGCAGCTATGAATCGACGTAGCATTTTTGAAATCCGTACGGGCGAGTTTGTATTGTTCAAAATGGAAGGATTTAGTGAGTTGGTTGAATTCGTCGCAGTCAGCCGACAATCCTGATAATTCAACTCCCTATCCGGAACAGCACCAGACGGCCGTTTCGCCCTATTGGGGCTCGTCAGTGGTGCGCATCCTTCGGTTCCCTTTCGAGGATCGAACCCATGACTGCTAATGGCTTGCGCCAACTAGCCTTCAGTTTATGCAACTGAGCCATGGGGGACGGCAGCCGACCATCATGAATTGTTAGCTAACTGCGATATAGCCCGACAAATCCTCCACTGCCATGCAGGCACCTGCCATGCGGATGACAGCGGTAGGCCTTCCAACGTCAGGACTTCCCGGTTACGGCAGCTATGAATCGACGTAGCATTTTTGAAATCCGTACGGGCGAGTTTGTATTGTTCAAAATGGAAGGATTTAGTGAGTTGGTTGAATTCGTCGCAGTCAGCCGACAATCCTGATAATTCAACTCCCTATCCGGAACTGCACCAGATAGCCGTTTCGCCCTATTGGGGCTCGTCAGTGGTGCGCATCCTTCGGTTCCCTTTCGAGGATCGAACCCATGACTGCTAATGGCTTGCGCCAACTAGCCTTCAGTTTATGCAACTGAGCCATGGGGGACGGCAGCCGACCATCATGAATTGTTAGCTAACTGCGATATAGCCCGACAAATCCTCCACTGCCATGCAGGCACCTGCCATGCGGATGACAGCGGTAGGCCTTCCAACGTCAGGACTTCCCGGTTACGGCAGCTATGAATCGACGTAGCATTTTTGAAATCCGTACGGGCGAGTTTGTATTGTTCAAAATGGAAGGATTTAGTGAGTTGGTTGAATTCGTCGCAGTCAGCCGACAATCCTGATAATTCAACTCCCTATCCGGAACTGCACCAGATAGCCGTTTCGCCCTATTGGGGCTCGTCAGTGGTGCGCATCCTTCGGTTCCCTTTCGAGGATCGAACCCATGACTGCTAATGGCTTGCGCCAACTAGCCTTCAGTTTATGCAACTGAGCCATGGGGGACGGCAGCCGACCATCATGAATTGTTAGCTAACTGCGATATAGCCCGACAAATCCTCCACTGCCATGCAGGCACCTGCCATGCGGATGACAGCGGTAGGCCTTCCAACGTCAGGACTTCCCGGTTACGGCAGCTATGAATCGACGTAGCATTTTTGAAATCCGTACGGGCGAGTTTGTATTGTTCAAAATGGAAGGATTTAGTGAGTTGGTTGAATTCGTCGCAGTCAGCCGACAATCCTGATAATTCAACTCCCTATCCGGAACTGCACCAGATAGCCGTTTCGCCCTATTGGGGCTCGTCAGTGGTGCGCATCCTTCGGTTCCCTTTCGAGGATCGAACCCATGACTGCTAATGGCTTGCGCCAACTAGCCTTCAGTTTATGCAACTGAGCCATGGGGGACGGCAGCCGACCATCATGAATTGTTAGCTAACTGCGATATAGCCCGACAAATCCTCCACTGCCATGCAGGCACCTGCCATGCGGATGACAGCGGTAGGCCTTCCAACGTCAGGACTTCCCGGTTACGGCAGCTATGAATCGACGTAGCATTTTTGAAATCCGTACGGGCGAGTTTGTATTGTTCAAAATGGAAGGATTTAGTGAGTTGGTTGAATTCGTCGCAGTCAGCCGACAATCCTGATAATTCAACTCCCTATCCGGAACTGCACCAGATAGCCGTTTCGCCCTATTGGGGCTCGTCAGTGGTGCGCATCCTTCGGTTCCCTTTCGAGGATCGAACCCATGACTGCTAATGGCTTGCGCCAACTAGCCTTCAGTTTATGCAACTGAGCCATGGGGGACGGCAGCCGACCATCATGAATTGTTAGCTAACTGCGATATAGCCCGACAAATCCTCCACTGCCATGCAGGCACCTGCCATGCGGATGACAGCGGTAGGCCTTCCAACGTCAGGACTTCCCGGTTACGGCAGCTATGAATCGACGTAGCATTTTTGAAATCCGTACGGGCGAGTTTGTATTGTTCAAAATGGAAGGATTTAGTGAGTTGGTTGAATTCGTCGCAGTCAGCCGACAATCCTGATAATTCAACTCCCTATCCGGAACTGCACCAGATAGCCGTTTCGCCCTATTGGGGCTCGTCAGTGGTGCGCATCCTTCGGTTCCCTTTCGAGGATCGAACCCATGACTGCTAATGGCTTGCGCCAACTAGCCTTCAGTTTATGCAACTGAGCCATGGGGGACGGCAGCCGACCATCATGAATTGTTAGCTAACTGCGATATAGCCCGACAAATCCTCCACTGCCATGCAGGCACCTGCCATGCGGATGACAGCGGTAGGCCTTCCAACGTCAGGACTTCCCGGTTACGGCAGCTATGAATCGACGTAGCATTTTTGAAATCCGTACGGGCGAGTTTGTATTGTTCAAAATGGAAGGATTTAGTGAGTTGGTTGAATTCGTCGCAGTCAGCCGACAATCCTGATAATTCAACTCCCTATCCGGAACTGCACCAGATAGCCGTTTCGCCCTATTGGGGCTCGTCAGTGGTGCGCATCCTTCGGTTCCCTTTCGAGGATCGAACCCATGACTGCTAATGGCTTGCGCCAACTAGCCTTCAGTTTATGCAACTGAGCCATGGGGGACGGCAGCCGACCATCATGAATTGTTAGCTAACTGCGATATAGCCCGACAAATCCTCCACTGCCATGCAGGCACCTGCCATGCGGATGACAGCGGTAGGCCTTCCAACGTCAGGACTTCCCGGTTACGGCAGCTATGAATCGACGTAGCATTTTTGAAATCCGTACGGGCGAGTTTGTATTGTTCAAAATGGAAGGATTTAGTGAGTTGGTTGAATTCGTCGCAGTCAGCCGACAATCCTGATAATTCAACTCCCTATCCGGAACTGCACCAGATAGCCGTTTCGCCCTATTGGGGCTCGTCAGTGGTGCGCATCCTTCGGTTCCCTTTCGAGGATCGAACCCATGACTGCTAATGGCTTGCGCCAACTAGCCTTCAGTTTATGCAACTGAGCCATGGGGGACGGCAGCCGACCATCATGAATTGTTAGCTAACTGCGATATAGCCCGACAAATCCTCCACTGCCATGCAGGCACCTGCCATGCGGATGACAGCGGTAGGCCTTCCAACGTCAGGACTTCCCGGTTACGGCAGCTATGAATCGACGTAGCATTTTTGAAATCCGTACGGGCGAGTTTGTATTGTTCAAAATGGAAGGATTTAGTGAGTTGGTTGAATTCGTCGCAGTCAGCCGACAATCCTGATAATTCAACTCCCTATCCGGAACTGCACCAGATAGCCGTTTCGCCCTATTGGGGCTCGTCAGTGGTGCGCATCCTTCGGTTCCCTTTCGAGGATCGAACCCATGACTGCTAATGGCTTGCGCCAACTAGCCTTCAGTTTATGCAACTGAGCCATGGGGGACGGCAGCCGACCATCATGAATTGTTAGCTAACTGCGATATAGCCCGACAAATCCTCCACTGCCATGCAGGCACCTGCCATGCGGATGACAGCGGTAGGCCTTCCAACGTCAGGACTTCCCGGTTACGGCAGCTATGAATCGACGTAGCATTTTTGAAATCCGTACGGGCGAGTTTGTATTGTTCAAAATGGAAGGATTTAGTGAGTTGGTTGAATTCGTCGCAGTCAGCCGACAATCCTGATAATTCAACTCCCTATCCGGAACTGCACCAGATAGCCGTTTCGCCCTATTGGGGCTCGTCAGTGGTGCGCATCCTTCGGTTCCCTTTCGAGGATCGAACCCATGACTGCTAATGGCTTGCGCCAACTAGCCTTCAGTTTATGCAACTGAGCCATGGGGGACGGCAGCCGACCATCATGAATTGTTAGCTAACTGCGATATAGCCCGACAAATCCTCCACTGCCATGCAGGCACCTGCCATGCGGATGACAGCGGTAGGCCTTCCAACGTCAGGACTTCCCGGTTACGGCAGCTATGAATCGACGTAGCATTTTTGAAATCCGTACGGGCGAGTTTGTATTGTTCAAAATGGAAGGATTTAGTGAGTTGGTTGAATTCGTCGCAGTCAGCCGACAATCCTGATAATTCAACTCCCTATCCGGAACTGCACCAGATAGCCGTTTCGCCCTATTGGGGCTCGTCAGTGGTGCGCATCCTTCGGTTCCCTTTCGAGGATCGAACCCATGACTGCTAATGGCTTGCGCCAACTAGCCTTCAGTTTATGCAACTGAGCCATGGGGGACGGCAGCCGACCATCATGAATTGTTAGCTAACTGCGATATAGCCCGACAAATCCTCCACTGCCATGCAGGCACCTGCCATGCGGATGACAGCGGTAGGCCTTCCAACGTCAGGACTTCCCGGTTACGGCAGCTATGAATCGACGTAGCATTTTTGAAATCCGTACGGGCGAGTTTGTATTGTTCAAAATGGAAGGATTTAGTGAGTTGGTTGAATTCGTCGCAGTCAGCCGACAATCCTGATAATTCAACTCCCTATCCGGAACTGCACCAGATAGCCGTTTCGCCCTATTGGGGCTCGTCAGTGGTGCGCATCCTTCGGTTCCCTTTCGAGGATCGAACCCATGACTGCTAATGGCTTGCGCCAACTAGCCTTCAGTTTATGCAACTGAGCCATGGGGGACGGCAGCCGACCATCATGAATTGTTAGCTAACTGCGATATAGCCCGACAAATCCTCCACTGCCATGCAGGCACCTGCCATGCGGATGACAGCGGTAGGCCTTCCAACGTCAGGACTTCCCGGTTACGGCAGCTATGAATCGACGTAGCATTTTTGAAATCCGTACGGGCGAGTTTGTATTGTTCAAAATGGAAGGATTTAGTGAGTTGGTTGAATTCGTCGCAGTCAGCCGACAATCCTGATAATTCAACTCCCTATCCGGAACTGCACCAGATAGCCGTTTCGCCCTATTGGGGCTCGTCAGTGGTGCGCATCCTTCGGTTCCCTTTCGAGGATCGAACCCATGACTGCTAATGGCTTGCGCCAACTAGCCTTCAGTTTATGCAACTGAGCCATGGGGGACGGCAGCCGACCATCATGAATTGTTAGCTAACTGCGATATAGCCCGACAAATCCTCCACTGCCATGCAGGCACCTGCCATGCGGATGACAGCGGTAGGCCTTCCAACGTCAGGACTTCCCGGTTACGGCAGCTATGAATCGACGTAGCATTTTTGAAATCCGTACGGGCGAGTTTGTATTGTTCAAAATGGAAGGATTTAGTGAGTTGGTTGAATTCGTCGCAGTCAGCCGACAATCCTGATAATTCAACTCCCTATCCGGAACTGCACCAGATAGCCGTTTCGCCCTATTGGGGCTCGTCAGTGGTGCGCATCCTTCGGTTCCCTTTCGAGGATCGAACCCATGACTGCTAATGGCTTGCGCCAACTAGCCTTCAGTTTATGCAACTGAGCCATGGGGGACGGCAGCCGACCATCATGAATTGTTAGCTAACTGCGATATAGCCCGACAAATCCTCCACTGCCATGCAGGCACCTGCCATGCGGATGACAGCGGTAGGCCTTCCAACGTCAGGACTTCCCGGTTACGGCAGCTATGAATCGACGTAGCATTTTTGAAATCCGTACGGGCGAGTTTGTATTGTTCAAAATGGAAGGATTTAGTGAGTTGGTTGAATTCGTCGCAGTCAGCCGACAATCCTGATAATTCAACTCCCTATCCGGAACTGCACCAGATAGCCGTTTCGCCCTATTGGGGCTCGTCAGTGGTGCGCATCCTTCGGTTCCCTTTCGAGGATCGAACCCATGACTGCTAATGGCTTGCGCCAACTAGCCTTCAGTTTATGCAACTGAGCCATGGGGGACGGCAGCCGACCATCATGAATTGTTAGCTAACTGCGATATAGCCCGACAAATCCTCCACTGCCATGCAGGCACCTGCCATGCGGATGACAGCGGTAGGCCTTCCAACGTCAGGACTTCCCGGTTACGGCAGCTATGAATCGACGTAGCATTTTTGAAATCCGTACGGGCGAGTTTGTATTGTTCAAAATGGAAGGATTTAGTGAGTTGGTTGAATTCGTCGCAGTCAGCCGACAATCCTGATAATTCAACTCCCTATCCGGAACTGCACCAGATAGCCGTTTCGCCCTATTGGGGCTCGTCAGTGGTGCGCATCCTTCGGTTCCCTTTCGAGGATCGAACCCATGACTGCTAATGGCTTGCGCCAACTAGCCTTCAGTTTATGCAACTGAGCCATGGGGGACGGCAGCCGACCATCATGAATTGTTAGCTAACTGCGATATAGCCCGACAAATCCTCCACTGCCATGCAGGCACCTGCCATGCGGATGACAGCGGTAGGCCTTCCAACGTCAGGACTTCCCGGTTACGGCAGCTATGAATCGACGTAGCATTTTTGAAATCCGTACGGGCGAGTTTGTATTGTTCAAAATGGAAGGATTTAGTGAGTTGGTTGAATTCGTCGCAGTCAGCCGACAATCCTGATAATTCAACTCCCTATCCGGAACTGCACCAGATAGCCGTTTCGCCCTATTGGGGCTCGTCAGTGGTGCGCATCCTTCGGTTCCCTTTCGAGGATCGAACCCATGACTGCTAATGGCTTGCGCCAACTAGCCTTCAGTTTATGCAACTGAGCCATGGGGGACGGCAGCCGACCATCATGAATTGTTAGCTAACTGCGATATAGCCCGACAAATCCTCCACTGCCATGCAGGCACCTGCCATGCGGATGACAGCGGTAGGCCTTCCAACGTCAGGACTTCCCGGTTACGGCAGCTATGAATCGACGTAGCATTTTTGAAATCCGTACGGGCGAGTTTGTATTGTTCAAAATGGAAGGATTTAGTGAGTTGGTTGAATTCGTCGCAGTCAGCCGACAATCCTGATAATTCAACTCCCTATCCGGAACTGCACCAGATAGCCGTTTCGCCCTATTGGGGCTCGTCAGTGGTGCGCATCCTTCGGTTCCCTTTCGAGGATCGAACCCATGACTGCTAATGGCTTGCGCCAACTAGCCTTCAGTTTATGCAACTGAGCCATGGGGGACGGCAGCCGACCATCATGAATTGTTAGCTAACTGCGATATAGCCCGACAAATCCTCCACTGCCATGCAGGCACCTGCCATGCGGATGACAGCGGTAGGCCTTCCAACGTCAGGACTTCCCGGTTACGGCAGCTATGAATCGACGTAGCATTTTTGAAATCCGTACGGGCGAGTTTGTATTGTTCAAAATGGAAGGATTTAGTGAGTTGGTTGAATTCGTCGCAGTCAGCCGACAATCCTGATAATTCAACTCCCTATCCGGAACTGCACCAGATAGCCGTTTCGCCCTATTGGGGCTCGTCAGTGGTGCGCATCCTTCGGTTCCCTTTCGAGGATCGAACCCATGACTGCTAATGGCTTGCGCCAACTAGCCTTCAGTTTATGCAACTGAGCCATGGGGGACGGCAGCCGACCATCATGAATTGTTAGCTAACTGCGATATAGCCCGACAAATCCTCCACTGCCATGCAGGCACCTGCCATGCGGATGACAGCGGTAGGCCTTCCAACGTCAGGACTTCCCGGTTACGGCAGCTATGAATCGACGTAGCATTTTTGAAATCCGTACGGGCGAGTTTGTATTGTTCAAAATGGAAGGATTTAGTGAGTTGGTTGAATTCGTCGCAGTCAGCCGACAATCCTGATAATTCAACTCCCTATCCGGAACTGCACCAGATAGCCGTTTCGCCCTATTGGGGCTCGTCAGTGGTGCGCATCCTTCGGTTCCCTTTCGAGGATCGAACCCATGACTGCTAATGGCTTGCGCCAACTAGCCTTCAGTTTATGCAACTGAGCCATGGGGGACGGCAGCCGACCATCATGAATTGTTAGCTAACTGCGATATAGCCCGACAAATCCTCCACTGCCATGCAGGCACCTGCCATGCGGATGACAGCGGTAGGCCTTCCAACGTCAGGACTTCCCGGTTACGGCAGCTATGAATCGACGTAGCATTTTTGAAATCCGTACGGGCGAGTTTGTATTGTTCAAAATGGAAGGATTTAGTGAGTTGGTTGAATTCGTCGCAGTCAGCCGACAATCCTGATAATTCAACTCCCTATCCGGAACTGCACCAGATAGCCGTTTCGCCCTATTGGGGCTCGTCAGTGGTGCGCATCCTTCGGTTCCCTTTCGAGGATCGAACCCATGACTGCTAATGGCTTGCGCCAACTAGCCTTCAGTTTATGCAACTGAGCCATGGGGGACGGCAGCCGACCATCATGAATTGTTAGCTAACTGCGATATAGCCCGACAAATCCTCCACTGCCATGCAGGCACCTGCCATGCGGATGACAGCGGTAGGCCTTCCAACGTCAGGACTTCCCGGTTACGGCAGCTATGAATCGACGTAGCATTTTTGAAATCCGTACGGGCGAGTTTGTATTGTTCAAAATGGAAGGATTTAGTGAGTTGGTTGAATTCGTCGCAGTCAGCCGACAATCCTGATAATTCAACTCCCTATCCGGAACTGCACCAGATAGCCGTTTCGCCCTATTGGGGCTCGTCAGTGGTGCGCATCCTTCGGTTCCCTTTCGAGGATCGAACCCATGACTGCTAATGGCTTGCGCCAACTAGCCTTCAGTTTATGCAACTGAGCCATGGGGGACGGCAGCCGACCATCATGAATTGTTAGCTAACTGCGATATAGCCCGACAAATCCTCCACTGCCATGCAGGCACCTGCCATGCGGATGACAGCGGTAGGCCTTCCAACGTCAGGACTTCCCGGTTACGGCAGCTATGAATCGACGTAGCATTTTTGAAATCCGTACGGGCGAGTTTGTATTGTTCAAAATGGAAGGATTTAGTGAGTTGGTTGAATTCGTCGCAGTCAGCCGACAATCCTGATAATTCAACTCCCTATCCGGAACTGCACCAGATAGCCGTTTCGCCCTATTGGGGCTCGTCAGTGGTGCGCATCCTTCGGTTCCCTTTCGAGGATCGAACCCATGACTGCTAATGGCTTGCGCCAACTAGCCTTCAGTTTATGCAACTGAGCCATGGGGGACGGCAGCCGACCATCATGAATTGTTAGCTAACTGCGATATAGCCCGACAAATCCTCCACTGCCATGCAGGCACCTGCCATGCGGATGACAGCGGTAGGCCTTCCAACGTCAGGACTTCCCGGTTACGGCAGCTATGAATCGACGTAGCATTTTTGAAATCCGTACGGGCGAGTTTGTATTGTTCAAAATGGAAGGATTTAGTGAGTTGGTTGAATTCGTCGCAGTCAGCCGACAATCCTGATAATTCAACTCCCTATCCGGAACTGCACCAGATAGCCGTTTCGCCCTATTGGGGCTCGTCAGTGGTGCGCATCCTTCGGTTCCCTTTCGAGGATCGAACCCATGACTGCTAATGGCTTGCGCCAACTAGCCTTCAGTTTATGCAACTGAGCCATGGGGGACGGCAGCCGACCATCATGAATTGTTAGCTAACTGCGATATAGCCCGACAAATCCTCCACTGCCATGCAGGCACCTGCCATGCGGATGACAGCGGTAGGCCTTCCAACGTCAGGACTTCCCGGTTACGGCAGCTATGAATCGACGTAGCATTTTTGAAATCCGTACGGGCGAGTTTGTATTGTTCAAAATGGAAGGATTTAGTGAGTTGGTTGAATTCGTCGCAGTCAGCCGACAATCCTGATAATTCAACTCCCTATCCGGAACTGCACCAGATAGCCGTTTCGCCCTATTGGGGCTCGTCAGTGGTGCGCATCCTTCGGTTCCCTTTCGAGGATCGAACCCATGACTGCTAATGGCTTGCGCCAACTAGCCTTCAGTTTATGCAACTGAGCCATGGGGGACGGCAGCCGACCATCATGAATTGTTAGCTAACTGCGATATAGCCCGACAAATCCTCCACTGCCATGCAGGCACCTGCCATGCGGATGACAGCGGTAGGCCTTCCAACGTCAGGACTTCCCGGTTACGGCAGCTATGAATCGACGTAGCATTTTTGAAATCCGTACGGGCGAGTTTGTATTGTTCAAAATGGAAGGATTTAGTGAGTTGGTTGAATTCGTCGCAGTCAGCCGACAATCCTGATAATTCAACTCCCTATCCGGAACTGCACCAGATAGCCGTTTCGCCCTATTGGGGCTCGTCAGTGGTGCGCATCCTTCGGTTCCCTTTCGAGGATCGAACCCATGACTGCTAATGGCTTGCGCCAACTAGCCTTCAGTTTATGCAACTGAGCCATGGGGGACGGCAGCCGACCATCATGAATTGTTAGCTAACTGCGATATAGCCCGACAAATCCTCCACTGCCATGCAGGCACCTGCCATGCGGATGACAGCGGTAGGCCTTCCAACGTCAGGACTTCCCGGTTACGGCAGCTATGAATCGACGTAGCATTTTTGAAATCCGTACGGGCGAGTTTGTATTGTTCAAAATGGAAGGATTTAGTGAGTTGGTTGAATTCGTCGCAGTCAGCCGACAATCCTGATAATTCAACTCCCTATCCGGAACTGCACCAGATAGCCGTTTCGCCCTATTGGGGCTCGTCAGTGGTGCGCATCCTTCGGTTCCCTTTCGAGGATCGAACCCATGACTGCTAATGGCTTGCGCCAACTAGCCTTCAGTTTATGCAACTGAGCCATGGGGGACGGCAGCCGACCATCATGAATTGTTAGCTAACTGCGATATAGCCCGACAAATCCTCCACTGCCATGCAGGCACCTGCCATGCGGATGACAGCGGTAGGCCTTCCAACGTCAGGACTTCCCGGTTACGGCAGCTATGAATCGACGTAGCATTTTTGAAATCCGTACGGGCGAGTTTGTATTGTTCAAAATGGAAGGATTTAGTGAGTTGGTTGAATTCGTCGCAGTCAGCCGACAATCCTGATAATTCAACTCCCTATCCGGAACTGCACCAGATAGCCGTTTCGCCCTATTGGGGCTCGTCAGTGGTGCGCATCCTTCGGTTCCCTTTCGAGGATCGAACCCATGACTGCTAATGGCTTGCGCCAACTAGCCTTCAGTTTATGCAACTGAGCCATGGGGGACGGCAGCCGACCATCATGAATTGTTAGCTAACTGCGATATAGCCCGACAAATCCTCCACTGCCATGCAGGCACCTGCCATGCGGATGACAGCGGTAGGCCTTCCAACGTCAGGACTTCCCGGTTACGGCAGCTATGAATCGACGTAGCATTTTTGAAATCCGTACGGGCGAGTTTGTATTGTTCAAAATGGAAGGATTTAGTGAGTTGGTTGAATTCGTCGCAGTCAGCCGACAATCCTGATAATTCAACTCCCTATCCGGAACTGCACCAGATAGCCGTTTCGCCCTATTGGGGCTCGTCAGTGGTGCGCATCCTTCGGTTCCCTTTCGAGGATCGAACCCATGACTGCTAATGGCTTGCGCCAACTAGCCTTCAGTTTATGCAACTGAGCCATGGGGGACGGCAGCCGACCATCATGAATTGTTAGCTAACTGCGATATAGCCCGACAAATCCTCCACTGCCATGCAGGCACCTGCCATGCGGATGACAGCGGTAGGCCTTCCAACGTCAGGACTTCCCGGTTACGGCAGCTATGAATCGACGTAGCATTTTTGAAATCCGTACGGGCGAGTTTGTATTGTTCAAAATGGAAGGATTTAGTGAGTTGGTTGAATTCGTCGCAGTCAGCCGACAATCCTGATAATTCAACTCCCTATCCGGAACTGCACCAGATAGCCGTTTCGCCCTATTGGGGCTCGTCAGTGGTGCGCATCCTTCGGTTCCCTTTCGAGGATCGAACCCATGACTGCTAATGGCTTGCGCCAACTAGCCTTCAGTTTATGCAACTGAGCCATGGGGGACGGCAGCCGACCATCATGAATTGTTAGCTAACTGCGATATAGCCCGACAAATCCTCCACTGCCATGCAGGCACCTGCCATGCGGATGACAGCGGTAGGCCTTCCAACGTCAGGACTTCCCGGTTACGGCAGCTATGAATCGACGTAGCATTTTTGAAATCCGTACGGGCGAGTTTGTATTGTTCAAAATGGAAGGATTTAGTGAGTTGGTTGAATTCGTCGCAGTCAGCCGACAATCCTGATAATTCAACTCCCTATCCGGAACTGCACCAGATAGCCGTTTCGCCCTATTGGGGCTCGTCAGTGGTGCGCATCCTTCGGTTCCCTTTCGAGGATCGAACCCATGACTGCTAATGGCTTGCGCCAACTAGCCTTCAGTTTATGCAACTGAGCCATGGGGGACGGCAGCCGACCATCATGAATTGTTAGCTAACTGCGATATAGCCCGACAAATCCTCCACTGCCATGCAGGCACCTGCCATGCGGATGACAGCGGTAGGCCTTCCAACGTCAGGACTTCCCGGTTACGGCAGCTATGAATCGACGTAGCATTTTTGAAATCCGTACGGGCGAGTTTGTATTGTTCAAAATGGAAGGATTTAGTGAGTTGGTTGAATTCGTCGCAGTCAGCCGACAATCCTGATAATTCAACTCCCTATCCGGAACTGCACCAGATAGCCGTTTCGCCCTATTGGGGCTCGTCAGTGGTGCGCATCCTTCGGTTCCCTTTCGAGGATCGAACCCATGACTGCTAATGGCTTGCGCCAACTAGCCTTCAGTTTATGCAACTGAGCCATGGGGGACGGCAGCCGACCATCATGAATTGTTAGCTAACTGCGATATAGCCCGACAAATCCTCCACTGCCATGCAGGCACCTGCCATGCGGATGACAGCGGTAGGCCTTCCAACGTCAGGACTTCCCGGTTACGGCAGCTATGAATCGACGTAGCATTTTTGAAATCCGTACGGGCGAGTTTGTATTGTTCAAAATGGAAGGATTTAGTGAGTTGGTTGAATTCGTCGCAGTCAGCCGACAATCCTGATAATTCAACTCCCTATCCGGAACTGCACCAGATAGCCGTTTCGCCCTATTGGGGCTCGTCAGTGGTGCGCATCCTTCGGTTCCCTTTCGAGGATCGAACCCATGACTGCTAATGGCTTGCGCCAACTAGCCTTCAGTTTATGCAACTGAGCCATGGGGGACGGCAGCCGACCATCATGAATTGTTAGCTAACTGCGATATAGCCCGACAAATCCTCCACTGCCATGCAGGCACCTGCCATGCGGATGACAGCGGTAGGCCTTCCAACGTCAGGACTTCCCGGTTACGGCAGCTATGAATCGACGTAGCATTTTTGAAATCCGTACGGGCGAGTTTGTATTGTTCAAAATGGAAGGATTTAGTGAGTTGGTTGAATTCGTCGCAGTCAGCCGACAATCCTGATAATTCAACTCCCTATCCGGAACTGCACCAGATAGCCGTTTCGCCCTATTGGGGCTCGTCAGTGGTGCGCATCCTTCGGTTCCCTTTCGAGGATCGAACCCATGACTGCTAATGGCTTGCGCCAACTAGCCTTCAGTTTATGCAACTGAGCCATGGGGGACGGCAGCCGACCATCATGAATTGTTAGCTAACTGCGATATAGCCCGACAAATCCTCCACTGCCATGCAGGCACCTGCCATGCGGATGACAGCGGTAGGCCTTCCAACGTCAGGACTTCCCGGTTACGGCAGCTATGAATCGACGTAGCATTTTTGAAATCCGTACGGGCGAGTTTGTATTGTTCAAAATGGAAGGATTTAGTGAGTTGGTTGAATTCGTCGCAGTCAGCCGACAATCCTGATAATTCAACTCCCTATCCGGAACTGCACCAGATAGCCGTTTCGCCCTATTGGGGCTCGTCAGTGGTGCGCATCCTTCGGTTCCCTTTCGAGGATCGAACCCATGACTGCTAATGGCTTGCGCCAACTAGCCTTCAGTTTATGCAACTGAGCCATGGGGGACGGCAGCCGACCATCATGAATTGTTAGCTAACTGCGATATAGCCCGACAAATCCTCCACTGCCATGCAGGCACCTGCCATGCGGATGACAGCGGTAGGCCTTCCAACGTCAGGACTTCCCGGTTACGGCAGCTATGAATCGACGTAGCATTTTTGAAATCCGTACGGGCGAGTTTGTATTGTTCAAAATGGAAGGATTTAGTGAGTTGGTTGAATTCGTCGCAGTCAGCCGACAATCCTGATAATTCAACTCCCTATCCGGAACTGCACCAGATAGCCGTTTCGCCCTATTGGGGCTCGTCAGTGGTGCGCATCCTTCGGTTCCCTTTCGAGGATCGAACCCATGACTGCTAATGGCTTGCGCCAACTAGCCTTCAGTTTATGCAACTGAGCCATGGGGGACGGCAGCCGACCATCATGAATTGTTAGCTAACTGCGATATAGCCCGACAAATCCTCCACTGCCATGCAGGCACCTGCCATGCAGCGGTAGGCCTTCCAACGTCAGGACTTCCCGGTTACGGCAGCTATGAATCGACGTAGCATTTTTGAAATCCGTACGGGCGAGTTTGTATTGTTCAAAATGGAAGGATTTAGTGAGTTGGTTGAATTCGTCGCAGTCAGCCGACAATCCTGATAATTCAACTCCCTATCCGGAACTGCACCAGATAGCCGTTTCGCCCTATTGGGGCTCGTCAGTGGTGCGCATCCTTCGGTTCCCTTTCGAGGATCGAACCCATGACTGCTAATGGCTTGCGCCAACTAGCCTTCAGTTTATGCAACTGAGCCATGGGGGACGGCAGCCGACCATCATGAATTGTTAGCTAACTGCGATATAGCCCGACAAATCCTCCACTGCCATGCAGGCACCTGCCATGCGGATGACAGCGGTAGGCCTTCCAACGTCAGGACTTCCCGGTTACGGCAGCTATGAATCGACGTAGCATTTTTGAAATCCGTACGGGCGAGTTTGTATTGTTCAAAATGGAAGGATTTAGTGAGTTGGTTGAATTCGTCGCAGTCAGCCGACAATCCTGATAATTCAACTCCCTATCCGGAACTGCACCAGATAGCCGTTTCGCCCTATTGGGGCTCGTCAGTGGTGCGCATCCTTCGGTTCCCTTTCGAGGATCGAACCCATGACTGCTAATGGCTTGCGCCAACTAGCCTTCAGTTTATGCAACTGAGCCATGGGGGACGGCAGCCGACCATCATGAATTGTTAGCTAACTGCGATATAGCCCGACAAATCCTCCACTGCCATGCAGGCACCTGCCATGCGGATGACAGCGGTAGGCCTTCCAACGTCAGGACTTCCCGGTTACGGCAGCTATGAATCGACGTAGCATTTTTGAAATCCGTACGGGCGAGTTTGTATTGTTCAAAATGGAAGGATTTAGTGAGTTGGTTGAATTCGTCGCAGTCAGCCGACAATCCTGATAATTCAACTCCCTATCCGGAACTGCACCAGATAGCCGTTTCGCCCTATTGGGGCTCGTCAGTGGTGCGCATCCTTCGGTTCCCTTTCGAGGATCGAACCCATGACTGCTAATGGCTTGCGCCAACTAGCCTTCAGTTTATGCAACTGAGCCATGGGGGACGGCAGCCGACCATCATGAATTGTTAGCTAACTGCGATATAGCCCGACAAATCCTCCACTGCCATGCAGGCACCTGCCATGCGGATGACAGCGGTAGGCCTTCCAACGTCAGGACTTCCCGGTTACGGCAGCTATGAATCGACGTAGCATTTTTGAAATCCGTACGGGCGAGTTTGTATTGTTCAAAATGGAAGGATTTAGTGAGTTGGTTGAATTCGTCGCAGTCAGCCGACAATCCTGATAATTCAACTCCCTATCCGGAACTGCACCAGATAGCCGTTTCGCCCTATTGGGGCTCGTCAGTGGTGCGCATCCTTCGGTTCCCTTTCGAGGATCGAACCCATGACTGCTAATGGCTTGCGCCAACTAGCCTTCAGTTTATGCAACTGAGCCATGGGGGACGGCAGCCGACCATCATGAATTGTTAGCTAACTGCGATATAGCCCGACAAATCCTCCACTGCCATGCAGGCACCTGCCATGCGGATGACAGCGGTAGGCCTTCCAACGTCAGGACTTCCCGGTTACGGCAGCTATGAATCGACGTAGCATTTTTGAAATCCGTACGGGCGAGTTTGTATTGTTCAAAATGGAAGGATTTAGTGAGTTGGTTGAATTCGTCGCAGTCAGCCGACAATCCTGATAATTCAACTCCCTATCCGGAACTGCACCAGATAGCCGTTTCGCCCTATTGGGGCTCGTCAGTGGTGCGCATCCTTCGGTTCCCTTTCGAGGATCGAACCCATGACTGCTAATGGCTTGCGCCAACTAGCCTTCAGTTTATGCAACTGAGCCATGGGGGACGGCAGCCGACCATCATGAATTGTTAGCTAACTGCGATATAGCCCGACAAATCCTCCACTGCCATGCAGGCACCTGCCATGCGGATGACAGCGGTAGGCCTTCCAACGTCAGGACTTCCCGGTTACGGCAGCTATGAATCGACGTAGCATTTTTGAAATCCGTACGGGCGAGTTTGTATTGTTCAAAATGGAAGGATTTAGTGAGTTGGTTGAATTCGTCGCAGTCAGCCGACAATCCTGATAATTCAACTCCCTATCCGGAACTGCACCAGATAGCCGTTTCGCCCTATTGGGGCTCGTCAGTGGTGCGCATCCTTCGGTTCCCTTTCGAGGATCGAACCCATGACTGCTAATGGCTTGCGCCAACTAGCCTTCAGTTTATGCAACTGAGCCATGGGGGACGGCAGCCGACCATCATGAATTGTTAGCTAACTGCGATATAGCCCGACAAATCCTCCACTGCCATGCAGGCACCTGCCATGCGGATGACAGCGGTAGGCCTTCCAACGTCAGGACTTCCCGGTTACGGCAGCTATGAATCGACGTAGCATTTTTGAAATCCGTACGGGCGAGTTTGTATTGTTCAAAATGGAAGGATTTAGTGAGTTGGTTGAATTCGTCGCAGTCAGCCGACAATCCTGATAATTCAACTCCCTATCCGGAACTGCACCAGATAGCCGTTTCGCCCTATTGGGGCTCGTCAGTGGTGCGCATCCTTCGGTTCCCTTTCGAGGATCGAACCCATGACTGCTAATGGCTTGCGCCAACTAGCCTTCAGTTTATGCAACTGAGCCATGGGGGACGGCAGCCGACCATCATGAATTGTTAGCTAACTGCGATATAGCCCGACAAATCCTCCACTGCCATGCAGGCACCTGCCATGCGGATGACGGTAGGCCTTCCAACGTCAGGACTTCCCGGTTACGGCAGCTATGAATCGACGTAGCATTTTTGAAATCCGTACGGGCGAGTTTGTATTGTTCAAAATGGAAGGATTTAGTGAGTTGGTTGAATTCGTCGCAGTCAGCCGACAATCCTGATAATTCAACTCCCTATCCGGAACTGCACCAGATAGCCGTTTCGCCCTATTGGGGCTCGTCAGTGGTGCGCATCCTTCGGTTCCCTTTCGAGGATCGAACCCATGACTGCTAATGGCTTGCGCCAACTAGCCTTCAGTTTATGCAACTGAGCCATGGGGGACGGCAGCCGACCATCATGAATTGTTAGCTAACTGCGATATAGCCCGACAAATCCTCCACTGCCATGCAGGCACCTGCCATGCGGATGACAGCGGTAGGCCTTCCAACGTCAGGACTTCCCGGTTACGGCAGCTATGAATCGACGTAGCATTTTTGAAATCCGTACGGGCGAGTTTGTATTGTTCAAAATGGAAGGATTTAGTGAGTTGGTTGAATTCGTCGCAGTCAGCCGACAATCCTGATAATTCAACTCCCTATCCGGAACTGCACCAGATAGCCGTTTCGCCCTATTGGGGCTCGTCAGTGGTGCGCATCCTTCGGTTCCCTTTCGAGGATCGAACCCATGACTGCTAATGGCTTGCGCCAACTAGCCTTCAGTTTATGCAACTGAGCCATGGGGGACGGCAGCCGACCATCATGAATTGTTAGCTAACTGCGATATAGCCCGACAAATCCTCCACTGCCATGCAGGCACCTGCCATGCGGATGACAGCGGTAGGCCTTCCAACGTCAGGACTTCCCGGTTACGGCAGCTATGAATCGACGTAGCATTTTTGAAATCCGTACGGGCGAGTTTGTATTGTTCAAAATGGAAGGATTTAGTGAGTTGGTTGAATTCGTCGCAGTCAGCCGACAATCCTGATAATTCAACTCCCTATCCGGAACTGCACCAGATAGCCGTTTCGCCCTATTGGGGCTCGTCAGTGGTGCGCATCCTTCGGTTCCCTTTCGAGGATCGAACCCATGACTGCTAATGGCTTGCGCCAACTAGCCTTCAGTTTATGCAACTGAGCCATGGGGGACGGCAGCCGACCATCATGAATTGTTAGCTAACTGCGATATAGCCCGACAAATCCTCCACTGCCATGCAGGCACCTGCCATGCGGATGACAGCGGTAGGCCTTCCAACGTCAGGACTTCCCGGTTACGGCAGCTATGAATCGACGTAGCATTTTTGAAATCCGTACGGGCGAGTTTGTATTGTTCAAAATGGAAGGATTTAGTGAGTTGGTTGAATTCGTCGCAGTCAGCCGACAATCCTGATAATTCAACTCCCTATCCGGAACTGCACCAGATAGCCGTTTCGCCCTATTGGGGCTCGTCAGTGGTGCGCATCCTTCGGTTCCCTTTCGAGGATCGAACCCATGACTGCTAATGGCTTGCGCCAACTAGCCTTCAGTTTATGCAACTGAGCCATGGGGGACGGCAGCCGACCATCATGAATTGTTAGCTAACTGCGATATAGCCCGACAAATCCTCCACTGCCATGCAGGCACCTGCCATGCGGATGACAGCGGTAGGCCTTCCAACGTCAGGACTTCCCGGTTACGGCAGCTATGAATCGACGTAGCATTTTTGAAATCCGTACGGGCGAGTTTGTATTGTTCAAAATGGAAGGATTTAGTGAGTTGGTTGAATTCGTCGCAGTCAGCCGACAATCCTGATAATTCAACTCCCTATCCGGAACTGCACCAGATAGCCGTTTCGCCCTATTGGGGCTCGTCAGTGGTGCGCATCCTTCGGTTCCCTTTCGAGGATCGAACCCATGACTGCTAATGGCTTGCGCCAACTAGCCTTCAGTTTATGCAACTGAGCCATGGGGGACGGCAGCCGACCATCATGAATTGTTAGCTAACTGCGATATAGCCCGACAAATCCTCCACTGCCATGCAGGCACCTGCCATGCGGATGACAGCGGTAGGCCTTCCAACGTCAGGACTTCCCGGTTACGGCAGCTATGAATCGACGTAGCATTTTTGAAATCCGTACGGGCGAGTTTGTATTGTTCAAAATGGAAGGATTTAGTGAGTTGGTTGAATTCGTCGCAGTCAGCCGACAACCCTGATAAGTCAACTCCCTATCCGGAACAGCACCAGATAGCCGTTTCGCCCTATTGGGGCTCGTCAGTGGTGCGCATCCTTCGGTTCCCTTTCGAGGATCGAACCCATGACTGCTAATGGCTTGCGCCAACTAGCCTTCAGTTTATGCAACTGAGCCATGGGGGACGGCAGCCGACCATCATGAATTGTTAGCTAACTGCGATATAGCCCGACAAATCCTCCACTGCCATGCAGGCACCTGCCATGCGGATGACAGCGGTAGGCCTTCCAACGTCAGGACTTCCCGGTTACGGCAGCTATGAATCGACGTAGCATTTTTGAAATCCGTACGGGCGAGTTTGTATTGTTCAAAATGGAAGGATTTAGTGAGTTGGTTGAATTCGTCGCAGTCAGCCGACAATCCTGATAAGTCAACTCCCTATCCGGAACAGCACCAGACGGCCGTTTCGCCCTATTGGGGCTCGTCAGTGGTGCGCATCCTTCGGTTCCCTTTCGAGGATCGAACCCATGACTGCTAATGGCTTGCGCCAACTAGCCTTCAGTTTATGCAACTGAGCCATGGGGGACGGCAGCCGACCATCATGAATTGTTAGCTAACTGCGATATAGCCCGACAAATCCTCCACTGCCATGCAGGCACCTGCCATGCGGATGACAGCGGTAGGCCTTCCAACGTCAGGACTTCCCGGTTACGGCAGCTATGAATCGACGTAGCATTTTTGAAATCCGTACGGGCGAGTTTGTATTGTTCAAAATGGAAGGATTTAGTGAGTTGGTTGAATTCGTCGCAGTCAGCCGACAATCCTGATAAGTCAACTCCCTATCCGGAACAGCACCAGATAGCCGTTTCGCCCTATTGGGGCTCGTCAGTGGTGCGCATCCTTCGGTTCCCTTTCGAGGATCGAACCCATGACTGCTAATGGCTTGCGCCAACTAGCCTTCAGTTTATGCAACTGAGCCATGGGGGACGGCAGCCGACCATCATGAATTGTTAGCTAACTGCGATATAGCCCGACAAATCCTCCACTGCCATGCAGGCACCTGCCATGCGGATGACAGCGGTAGGCCTTCCAACGTCAGGACTTCCCGGTTACGGCAGCTATGAATCGACGTAGCATTTTTGAAATCCGTACGGGCGAGTTTGTATTGTTCAAAATGGAAGGATTTAGTGAGTTGGTTGAATTCGTCGCAGTCAGCCGACAATCCTGATAATTCAACTCCCTATCCGGAACAGCACCAGATAGCCGTTTCGCCCTATTGGGGCTCGTCAGTGGTGCGCATCCTTCGGTTCCCTTTCGAGGATCGAACCCATGACTGCTAATGGCTTGCGCCAACTAGCCTTCAGTTTATGCAACTGAGCCATGGGGGACGGCAGCCGACCATCATGAATTGTTAGCTAACTGCGATATAGCCCGACAAATCCTCCACTGCCATGCAGGCACCTGCCATGCGGATGACAGCGGTAGGCCTTCCAACGTCAGGACTTCCCGGTTACGGCAGCTATGAATCGACGTAGCATTTTTGAAATCCGTACGGGCGAGTTTGTATTGTTCAAAATGGAAGGATTTAGTGAGTTGGTTGAATTCGTCGCAGTCAGCCGACAACCCTGATAAGTCAACTCCCTATCCGGAACAGCACCAGACGGCCGTTTCGCCCTATTGGGGCTCGTCAGTGGTGCGCATCCTTCGGTTCCCTTTCGAGGATCGAACCCATGACTGCTAATGGCTTGCGCCAACTAGCCTTCAGTTTATGCAACTGAGCCATGGGGGACGGCAGCCGACCATCATGAATTGTTAGCTAACTGCGATATAGCCCGACAAATCCTCCACTGCCATGCAGGCACCTGCCATGCGGATGACAGCGGTAGGCCTTCCAACGTCAGGACTTCCCGGTTACGGCAGCTATGAATCGACGTAGCATTTTTGAAATCCGTACGGGCGAGTTTGTATTGTTCAAAATGGAAGGATTTAGTGAGTTGGTTGAATTCGTCGCAGTCAGCCGACAATCCTGATAAGTCAACTCCCTATCCGGAACAGCACCAGACGGCCGTTTCGCCCTATTGGGGCTCGTCAGTGGTGCGCATCCTTCGGTTCCCTTTCGAGGATCGAACCCATGACTGCTAATGGCTTGCGCCAACTAGCCTTCAGTTTATGCAACTGAGCCATGGGGGACGGCAGCCGACCATCATGAATTGTTAGCTAACTGCGATATAGCCCGACAAATCCTCCACTGCCATGCAGGCACCTGCCATGCGGATGACAGCGGTAGGCCTTCCAACGTCAGGACTTCCCGGTTACGGCAGCTATGAATCGACGTAGCATTTTTGAAATCCGTACGGGCGAGTTTGTATTGTTCAAAATGGAAGGATTTAGTGAGTTGGTTGAATTCGTCGCAGTCAGCCGACAATCCTGATAAGTCAACTCCCTATCCGGAACAGCACCAGACGGCCGTTTCGCCCTATTGGGGCTCGTCAGTGGTGCGCATCCTTCGGTTCCCTTTCGAGGATCGAACCCATGACTGCTAATGGCTTGCGCCAACTAGCCTTCAGTTTATGCAACTGAGCCATGGGGGACGGCAGCCGACCATCATGAATTGTTAGCTAACTGCGATATAGCCCGACAAATCCTCCACTGCCATGCAGGCACCTGCCATGCGGATGACAGCGGTAGGCCTTCCAACGTCAGGACTTCCCGGTTACGGCAGCTATGAATCGACGTAGCATTTTTGAAATCCGTACGGGCGAGTTTGTATTGTTCAAAATGGAAGGATTTAGTGAGTTGGTTGAATTCGTCGCAGTCAGCCGACAACCCTGATAAGTCAACTCCCTATCCGGAACAGCACCAGACGGCCGTTTCGCCCTATTGGGGCTCGTCAGTGGTGCGCATCCTTCGGTTCCCTTTCGAGGATCGAACCCATGACTGCTAATGGCTTGCGCCAACTAGCCTTCAGTTTATGCAACTGAGCCATGGGGGACGGCAGCCGACCATCATGAATTGTTAGCTAACTGCGATATAGCCCGACAAATCCTCCACTGCCATGCAGGCACCTGCCATGCGGATGACAGCGGTAGGCCTTCCAACGTCAGGACTTCCCGGTTACGGCAGCTATGAATCGACGTAGCATTTTTGAAATCCGTACGGGCGAGTTTGTATTGTTCAAAATGGAAGGATTTAGTGAGTTGGTTGAATTCGTCGCAGTCAGCCGACAATCCTGATAATTCAACTCCCTATCCGGAACAGCACCAGACGGCCGTTTCGCCCTATTGGGGCTCGTCAGTGGTGCGCATCCTTCGGTTCCCTTTCGAGGATCGAACCCATGACTGCTAATGGCTTGCGCCAACTAGCCTTCAGTTTATGCAACTGAGCCATGGGGGACGGCAGCCGACCATCATGAATTGTTAGCTAACTGCGATATAGCCCGACAAATCCTCCACTGCCATGCAGGCACCTGCCATGCGGATGACAGCGGTAGGCCTTCCAACGTCAGGACTTCCCGGTTACGGCAGCTATGAATCGACATAGCATTTTTGAAATCCGTACGGGCGAGTTTGTATTGTTCAAAATGGAAGGATTTAGTGAGTTGGTTGAATTCGTCGCAGTCAGCCGACAACCCTGATAAGTCAACTCCCTATCCGGAACAGCACCAGACGGCCGTTTCGCCCTATTGGGGCTCGTCAGTGGTGCGCATCCTTCGGTTCCCTTTCGAGGATCGAACCCATGACTGCTAATGGCTTGCGCCAACTAGCCTTCAGTTTATGCAACTGAGCCATGGGGGACGGCAGCCGACCATCATGAATTGTTAGCTAACTGCGATATAGCCCGACAAATCCTCCACTGCCATGCAGGCACCTGCCATGCGGTGACAGCGGTAGGCCTTCCAACGTCAGGACTTCCCGGTTACGGCAGCTATGAATCGACATAGCATTTTTGAAATCCGTACGGGCGAGTTTGTATTGTTCAAAATGGAAGGATTTAGTGAGTTGGTTGAATTCGTCGCAGTCAGCCGACAACCCTGATAAGTCAACTCCCTATCCGGAACAGCACCAGACGGCCGTTTCGCCCTATTGGGGCTCGTCAGTGGTGCGCATCCTTCGGTTCCCTTTCGAGGATCGAACCCATGACTGCTAATGGCTTGCGCCAACTAGCCTTCAGTTTATGCAACTGAGCCATGGGGGACGGCAGCCGACCATCATGAATTGTTAGCTAACTGCGATATAGCCCGACAAATCCTCCACTGCCATGCAGGCACCTGCCATGCGGATGACAGCGGTAGGCCTTCCAACGTCAGGACTTCCCGGTTACGGCAGCTATGAATCGACATAGCATTTTTGAAATCCGTACGGGCGAGTTTGTATTGTTCAAAATGGAAGGATTTAGTGAGTTGGTTGAATTCGTCGCAGTCAGCCGACAACCCTGATAAGTCAACTCCCTATCCGGAACAGCACCAGACGGCCGTTTCGCCCTATTGGGGCTCGTCAGTGGTGCGCATCCTTCGGTTCCCTTTCGAGGATCGAACCCATGACTGCTAATGGCTTGCGCCAACTAGCCTTCAGTTTATGCAACTGAGCCATGGGGGACGGCAGCCGACCATCATGAATTGTTAGCTAACTGCGATATAGCCCGACAAATCCTCCACTGCCATGCAGGCACCTGCCATGCGGATGACAGCGGTAGGCCTTCCAACGTCAGGACTTCCCGGTTACGGCAGCTATGAATCGACATAGCATTTTTGAAATCCGTACGGGCGAGTTTGTATTGTTCAAAATGGAAGGATTTAGTGAGTTGGTTGAATTCGTCGCAGTCAGCCGACAACCCTGATAAGTCAACTCCCTATCCGGAACAGCACCAGACGGCCGTTTCGCCCTATTGGGGCTCGTCAGTGGTGCGCATCCTTCGGTTCCCTTTCGAGGATCGAACCCATGACTGCTAATGGCTTGCGCCAACTAGCCTTCAGTTTATGCAACTGAGCCATGGGGGACGGCAGCCGACCATCATGAATTGTTAGCTAACTGCGATATAGCCCGACAAATCCTCCACTGCCATGCAGGCACCTGCCATGACAGCGGTAGGCCTTCCAACGTCAGGACTTCCCGGTTACGGCAGCTATGAATCGACATAGCATTTTTGAAATCCGTACGGGCGAGTTTGTATTGTTCAAAATGGAAGGATTTAGTGAGTTGGTTGAATTCGTCGCAGTCAGCCGACAACCCTGATAAGTCAACTCCCTATCCGGAACAGCACCAGACGGCCGTTTCGCCCTATTGGGGCTCGTCAGTGGTGCGCATCCTTCGGTTCCCTTTCGAGGATCGAACCCATGACTGCTAATGGCTTGCGCCAACTAGCCTTCAGTTTATGCAACTGAGCCATGGGGGACGGCAGCCGACCATCATGAATTGTTAGCTAACTGCGATATAGCCCGACAAATCCTCCACTGCCATGCAGGCACCTGCCATGCGGATGACAGCGGTAGGCCTTCCAACGTCAGGACTTCCCGGTTACGGCAGCTATGAATCGACATAGCATTTTTGAAATCCGTACGGGCGAGTTTGTATTGTTCAAAATGGAAGGATTTAGTGAGTTGGTTGAATTCGTCGCAGTCAGCCGACAACCCTGATAAGTCAACTCCCTATCCGGAACAGCACCAGACGGCCGTTTCGCCCTATTGGGGCTCGTCAGTGGTGCGCATCCTTCGGTTCCCTTTCGAGGATCGAACCCATGACTGCTAATGGCTTGCGCCAACTAGCCTTCAGTTTATGCAACTGAGCCATGGGGGACGGCAGCCGACCATCATGAATTGTTAGCTAACTGCGATATAGCCCGACAAATCCTCCACTGCCATGCAGGCACCTGCCATGCGGATGACAGCGGTAGGCCTTCCAACGTCAGGACTTCCCGGTTACGGCAGCTATGAATCGACATAGCATTTTTGAAATCCGTACGGGCGAGTTTGTATTGTTCAAAATGGAAGGATTTAGTGAGTTGGTTGAATTCGTCGCAGTCAGCCGACAACCCTGATAAGTCAACTCCCTATCCGGAACAGCACCAGACGGCCGTTTCGCCCTATTGGGGCTCGTCAGTGGTGCGCATCCTTCGGTTCCCTTTCGAGGATCGAACCCATGACTGCTAATGGCTTGCGCCAACTAGCCTTCAGTTTATGCAACTGAGCCATGGGGGACGGCAGCCGACCATCATGAATTGTTAGCTAACTGCGATATAGCCCGACAAATCCTCCACTGCCATGCAGGCACCTGCCATGCGGATGACAGCGGTAGGCCTTCCAACGTCAGGACTTCCCGGTTACGGCAGCTATGAATCGACATAGCATTTTTGAAATCCGTACGGGCGAGTTTGTATTGTTCAAAATGGAAGGATTTAGTGAGTTGGTTGAATTCGTCGCAGTCAGCCGACAACCCTGATAAGTCAACTCCCTATCCGGAACAGCACCAGACGGCCGTTTCGCCCTATTGGGGCTCGTCAGTGGTGCGCATCCTTCGGTTCCCTTTCGAGGATCGAACCCATGACTGCTAATGGCTTGCGCCAACTAGCCTTCAGTTTATGCAACTGAGCCATGGGGGACGGCAGCCGACCATCATGAATTGTTAGCTAACTGCGATATAGCCCGACAAATCCTCCACTGCCATGCAGGCACCTGATGACAGCGGTAGGCCTTCCAACGTCAGGACTTCCCGGTTACGGCAGCTATGAATCGACATAGCATTTTTGAAATCCGTACGGGCGAGTTTGTATTGTTCAAAATGGAAGGATTTAGTGAGTTGGTTGAATTCGTCGCAGTCAGCCGACAACCCTGATAAGTCAACTCCCTATCCGGAACAGCACCAGACGGCCGTTTCGCCCTATTGGGGCTCGTCAGTGGTGCGCATCCTTCGGTTCCCTTTCGAGGATCGAACCCATGACTGCTAATGGCTTGCGCCAACTAGCCTTCAGTTTATGCAACTGAGCCATGGGGGACGGCAGCCGACCATCATGAATTGTTAGCTAACTGCGATATAGCCCGACAAATCCTCCACTGCCATGCAGGCACCTGCCATGCGGATGACAGCGGTAGGCCTTCCAACGTCAGGACTTCCCGGTTACGGCAGCTATGAATCGACATAGCATTTTTGAAATCCGTACGGGCGAGTTTGTATTGTTCAAAATGGAAGGATTTAGTGAGTTGGTTGAATTCGTCGCAGTCAGCCGACAACCCTGATAAGTCAACTCCCTATCCGGAACAGCACCAGACGGCCGTTTCGCCCTATTGGGGCTCGTCAGTGGTGCGCATCCTTCGGTTCCCTTTCGAGGATCGAACCCATGACTGCTAATGGCTTGCGCCAACTAGCCTTCAGTTTATGCAACTGAGCCATGGGGGACGGCAGCCGACCATCATGAATTGTTAGCTAACTGCGATATAGCCCGACAAATCCTCCACTGCCATGCAGGCACCTGCCATGCGGATGACAGCGGTAGGCCTTCCAACGTCAGGACTTCCCGGTTACGGCAGCTATGAATCGACATAGCATTTTTGAAATCCGTACGGGCGAGTTTGTATTGTTCAAAATGGAAGGATTTAGTGAGTTGGTTGAATTCGTCGCAGTCAGCCGACAACCCTGATAAGTCAACTCCCTATCCGGAACAGCACCAGACGGCCGTTTCGCCCTATTGGGGCTCGTCAGTGGTGCGCATCCTTCGGTTCCCTTTCGAGGATCGAACCCATGACTGCTAATGGCTTGCGCCAACTAGCCTTCAGTTTATGCAACTGAGCCATGGGGGACGGCAGCCGACCATCATGAATTGTTAGCTAACTGCGATATAGCCCGACAAATCCTCCACTGCCATGCAGGCACCTGCCATGCGGATGACAGCGGTAGGCCTTCCAACGTCAGGACTTCCCGGTTACGGCAGCTATGAATCGACATAGCATTTTTGAAATCCGTACGGGCGAGTTTGTATTGTTCAAAATGGAAGGATTTAGTGAGTTGGTTGAATTCGTCGCAGTCAGCCGACAACCCTGATAAGTCAACTCCCTATCCGGAACAGCACCAGACGGCCGTTTCGCCCTATTGGGGCTCGTCAGTGGTGCGCATCCTTCGGTTCCCTTTCGAGGATCGAACCCATGACTGCTAATGGCTTGCGCCAACTAGCCTTCAGTTTATGCAACTGAGCCATGGGGGACGGCAGCCGACCATCATGAATTGTTAGCTAACTGCGATATAGCCCGACAAATCCTCCACTGCCATGCAGGCACCTGCCATGCGGATGACAGCGGTAGGCCTTCCAACGTCAGGACTTCCCGGTTACGGCAGCTATGAATCGACATAGCATTTTTGAAATCCGTACGGGCGAGTTTGTATTGTTCAAAATGGAAGGATTTAGTGAGTTGGTTGAATTCGTCGCAGTCAGCCGACAACCCTGATAAGTCAACTCCCTATCCGGAACAGCACCAGACGGCCGTTTCGCCCTATTGGGGCTCGTCAGTGGTGCGCATCCTTCGGTTCCCTTTCGAGGATCGAACCCATGACTGCTAATGGCTTGCGCCAACTAGCCTTCAGTTTATGCAACTGAGCCATGGGGGACGGCAGCCGACCATCATGAATTGTTAGCTAACTGCGATATAGCCCGACAAATCCTCCACTGCCATGCAGGCACCTGCCATGCGGATGACAGCGGTAGGCCTTCCAACGTCAGGACTTCCCGGTTACGGCAGCTATGAATCGACATAGCATTTTTGAAATCCGTACGGGCGAGTTTGTATTGTTCAAAATGGAAGGATTTAGTGAGTTGGTTGAATTCGTCGCAGTCAGCCGACAACCCTGATAAGTCAACTCCCTATCCGGAACAGCACCAGACGGCCGTTTCGCCCTATTGGGGCTCGTCAGTGGTGCGCATCCTTCGGTTCCCTTTCGAGGATCGAACCCATGACTGCTAATGGCTTGCGCCAACTAGCCTTCAGTTTATGCAACTGAGCCATGGGGGACGGCAGCCGACCATCATGAATTGTTAGCTAACTGCGATATAGCCCGACAAATCCTCCACTGCCATGCAGGCACCTGCCATGCGGATGACAGCGGTAGGCCTTCCAACGTCAGGACTTCCCGGTTACGGCAGCTATGAATCGACATAGCATTTTTGAAATCCGTACGGGCGAGTTTGTATTGTTCAAAATGGAAGGATTTAGTGAGTTGGTTGAATTCGTCGCAGTCAGCCGACAACCCTGATAAGTCAACTCCCTATCCGGAACAGCACCAGACGGCCGTTTCGCCCTATTGGGGCTCGTCAGTGGTGCGCATCCTTCGGTTCCCTTTCGAGGATCGAACCCATGACTGCTAATGGCTTGCGCCAACTAGCCTTCAGTTTATGCAACTGAGCCATGGGGGACGGCAGCCGACCATCATGAATTGTTAGCTAACTGCGATATAGCCCGACAAATCCTCCACTGCCATGCAGGCACCTGCCATGCGGATGACAGCGGTAGGCCTTCCAACGTCAGGACTTCCCGGTTACGGCAGCTATGAATCGACATAGCATTTTTGAAATCCGTACGGGCGAGTTTGTATTGTTCAAAATGGAAGGATTTAGTGAGTTGGTTGAATTCGTCGCAGTCAGCCGACAACCCTGATAAGTCAACTCCCTATCCGGAACAGCACCAGACGGCCGTTTCGCCCTATTGGGGCTCGTCAGTGGTGCGCATCCTTCGGTTCCCTTTCGAGGATCGAACCCATGACTGCTAATGGCTTGCGCCAACTAGCCTTCAGTTTATGCAACTGAGCCATGGGGGACGGCAGCCGACCATCATGAATTGTTAGCTAACTGCGATATAGCCCGACAAATCCTCCACTGCCATGCAGGCACCTGCCATGCGGATGACAGCGGTAGGCCTTCCAACGTCAGGACTTCCCGGTTACGGCAGCTATGAATCGACATAGCATTTTTGAAATCCGTACGGGCGAGTTTGTATTGTTCAAAATGGAAGGATTTAGTGAGTTGGTTGAATTCGTCGCAGTCAGCCGACAACCCTGATAAGTCAACTCCCTATCCGGAACAGCACCAGACGGCCGTTTCGCCCTATTGGGGCTCGTCAGTGGTGCGCATCCTTCGGTTCCCTTTCGAGGATCGAACCCATGACTGCTAATGGCTTGCGCCAACTAGCCTTCAGTTTATGCAACTGAGCCATGGGGGACGGCAGCCGACCATCATGAATTGTTAGCTAACTGCGATATAGCCCGACAAATCCTCCACTGCCATGCAGGCACCTGCCATGCGGATGACAGCGGTAGGCCTTCCAACGTCAGGACTTCCCGGTTACGGCAGCTATGAATCGACATAGCATTTTTGAAATCCGTACGGGCGAGTTTGTATTGTTCAAAATGGAAGGATTTAGTGAGTTGGTTGAATTCGTCGCAGTCAGCCGACAACCCTGATAAGTCAACTCCCTATCCGGAACAGCACCAGACGGCCGTTTCGCCCTATTGGGGCTCGTCAGTGGTGCGCATCCTTCGGTTCCCTTTCGAGGATCGAACCCATGACTGCTAATGGCTTGCGCCAACTAGCCTTCAGTTTATGCAACTGAGCCATGGGGGACGGCAGCCGACCATCATGAATTGTTAGCTAACTGCGATATAGCCCGACAAATCCTCCACTGCCATGCAGGCACCTGCCATGCGGATGACAGCGGTAGGCCTTCCAACGTCAGGACTTCCCGGTTACGGCAGCTATGAATCGACATAGCATTTTTGAAATCCGTACGGGCGAGTTTGTATTGTTCAAAATGGAAGGATTTAGTGAGTTGGTTGAATTCGTCGCAGTCAGCCGACAACCCTGATAAGTCAACTCCCTATCCGGAACAGCACCAGACGGCCGTTTCGCCCTATTGGGGCTCGTCAGTGGTGCGCATCCTTCGGTTCCCTTTCGAGGATCGAACCCATGACTGCTAATGGCTTGCGCCAACTAGCCTTCAGTTTATGCAACTGAGCCATGGGGGACGGCAGCCGACCATCATGAATTGTTAGCTAACTGCGATATAGCCCGACAAATCCTCCACTGCCATGCAGGCACCTGCCATGCGGATGACAGCGGTAGGCCTTCCAACGTCAGGACTTCCCGGTTACGGCAGCTATGAATCGACATAGCATTTTTGAAATCCGTACGGGCGAGTTTGTATTGTTCAAAATGGAAGGATTTAGTGAGTTGGTTGAATTCGTCGCAGTCAGCCGACAACCCTGATAAGTCAACTCCCTATCCGGAACAGCACCAGACGGCCGTTTCGCCCTATTGGGGCTCGTCAGTGGTGCGCATCCTTCGGTTCCCTTTCGAGGATCGAACCCATGACTGCTAATGGCTTGCGCCAACTAGCCTTCAGTTTATGCAACTGAGCCATGGGGGACGGCAGCCGACCATCATGAATTGTTAGCTAACTGCGATATAGCCCGACAAATCCTCCACTGCCATGCAGGCACCTGCCATGCGGATGACAGCGGTAGGCCTTCCAACGTCAGGACTTCCCGGTTACGGCAGCTATGAATCGACATAGCATTTTTGAAATCCGTACGGGCGAGTTTGTATTGTTCAAAATGGAAGGATTTAGTGAGTTGGTTGAATTCGTCGCAGTCAGCCGACAACCCTGATAAGTCAACTCCCTATCCGGAACAGCACCAGACGGCCGTTTCGCCCTATTGGGGCTCGTCAGTGGTGCGCATCCTTCGGTTCCCTTTCGAGGATCGAACCCATGACTGCTAATGGCTTGCGCCAACTAGCCTTCAGTTTATGCAACTGAGCCATGGGGGACGGCAGCCGACCATCATGAATTGTTAGCTAACTGCGATATAGCCCGACAAATCCTCCACTGCCATGCAGGCACCTGCCATGCGGATGACAGCGGTAGGCCTTCCAACGTCAGGACTTCCCGGTTACGGCAGCTATGAATCGACATAGCATTTTTGAAATCCGTACGGGCGAGTTTGTATTGTTCAAAATGGAAGGATTTAGTGAGTTGGTTGAATTCGTCGCAGTCAGCCGACAACCCTGATAAGTCAACTCCCTATCCGGAACAGCACCAGACGGCCGTTTCGCCCTATTGGGGCTCGTCAGTGGTGCGCATCCTTCGGTTCCCTTTCGAGGATCGAACCCATGACTGCTAATGGCTTGCGCCAACTAGCCTTCAGTTTATGCAACTGAGCCATGGGGGACGGCAGCCGACCATCATGAATTGTTAGCTAACTGCGATATAGCCCGACAAATCCTCCACTGCCATGCAGGCACCTGCCATGCGGATGACAGCGGTAGGCCTTCCAACGTCAGGACTTCCCGGTTACGGCAGCTATGAATCGACATAGCATTTTTGAAATCCGTACGGGCGAGTTTGTATTGTTCAAAATGGAAGGATTTAGTGAGTTGGTTGAATTCGTCGCAGTCAGCCGACAACCCTGATAAGTCAACTCCCTATCCGGAACAGCACCAGACGGCCGTTTCGCCCTATTGGGGCTCGTCAGTGGTGCGCATCCTTCGGTTCCCTTTCGAGGATCGAACCCATGACTGCTAATGGCTTGCGCCAACTAGCCTTCAGTTTATGCAACTGAGCCATGGGGGACGGCAGCCGACCATCATGAATTGTTAGCTAACTGCGATATAGCCCGACAAATCCTCCACTGCCATGCAGGCACCTGCCATGCGGATGACAGCGGTAGGCCTTCCAACGTCAGGACTTCCCGGTTACGGCAGCTATGAATCGACATAGCATTTTTGAAATCCGTACGGGCGAGTTTGTATTGTTCAAAATGGAAGGATTTAGTGAGTTGGTTGAATTCGTCGCAGTCAGCCGACAACCCTGATAAGTCAACTCCCTATCCGGAACAGCACCAGACGGCCGTTTCGCCCTATTGGGGCTCGTCAGTGGTGCGCATCCTTCGGTTCCCTTTCGAGGATCGAACCCATGACTGCTAATGGCTTGCGCCAACTAGCCTTCAGTTTATGCAACTGAGCCATGGGGGACGGCAGCCGACCATCATGAATTGTTAGCTAACTGCGATATAGCCCGACAAATCCTCCACTGCCATGCAGGCACCTGCCATGCGGATGACAGCGGTAGGCCTTCCAACGTCAGGACTTCCCGGTTACGGCAGCTATGAATCGACATAGCATTTTTGAAATCCGTACGGGCGAGTTTGTATTGTTCAAAATGGAAGGATTTAGTGAGTTGGTTGAATTCGTCGCAGTCAGCCGACAACCCTGATAAGTCAACTCCCTATCCGGAACAGCACCAGACGGCCGTTTCGCCCTATTGGGGCTCGTCAGTGGTGCGCATCCTTCGGTTCCCTTTCGAGGATCGAACCCATGACTGCTAATGGCTTGCGCCAACTAGCCTTCAGTTTATGCAACTGAGCCATGGGGGACGGCAGCCGACCATCATGAATTGTTAGCTAACTGCGATATAGCCCGACAAATCCTCCACTGCCATGCAGGCACCTGCCATGCGGATGACAGCGGTAGGCCTTCCAACGTCAGGACTTCCCGGTTACGGCAGCTATGAATCGACATAGCATTTTTGAAATCCGTACGGGCGAGTTTGTATTGTTCAAAATGGAAGGATTTAGTGAGTTGGTTGAATTCGTCGCAGTCAGCCGACAACCCTGATAAGTCAACTCCCTATCCGGAACAGCACCAGACGGCCGTTTCGCCCTATTGGGGCTCGTCAGTGGTGCGCATCCTTCGGTTCCCTTTCGAGGATCGAACCCATGACTGCTAATGGCTTGCGCCAACTAGCCTTCAGTTTATGCAACTGAGCCATGGGGGACGGCAGCCGACCATCATGAATTGTTAGCTAACTGCGATATAGCCCGACAAATCCTCCACTGCCATGCAGGCACCTGCCATGCGGATGACAGCGGTAGGCCTTCCAACGTCAGGACTTCCCGGTTACGGCAGCTATGAATCGACATAGCATTTTTGAAATCCGTACGGGCGAGTTTGTATTGTTCAAAATGGAAGGATTTAGTGAGTTGGTTGAATTCGTCGCAGTCAGCCGACAACCCTGATAAGTCAACTCCCTATCCGGAACAGCACCAGACGGCCGTTTCGCCCTATTGGGGCTCGTCAGTGGTGCGCATCCTTCGGTTCCCTTTCGAGGATCGAACCCATGACTGCTAATGGCTTGCGCCAACTAGCCTTCAGTTTATGCAACTGAGCCATGGGGGACGGCAGCCGACCATCATGAATTGTTAGCTAACTGCGATATAGCCCGACAAATCCTCCACTGCCATGCAGGCACCTGCCATGCGGATGACAGCGGTAGGCCTTCCAACGTCAGGACTTCCCGGTTACGGCAGCTATGAATCGACATAGCATTTTTGAAATCCGTACGGGCGAGTTTGTATTGTTCAAAATGGAAGGATTTAGTGAGTTGGTTGAATTCGTCGCAGTCAGCCGACAACCCTGATAAGTCAACTCCCTATCCGGAACAGCACCAGACGGCCGTTTCGCCCTATTGGGGCTCGTCAGTGGTGCGCATCCTTCGGTTCCCTTTCGAGGATCGAACCCATGACTGCTAATGGCTTGCGCCAACTAGCCTTCAGTTTATGCAACTGAGCCATGGGGGACGGCAGCCGACCATCATGAATTGTTAGCTAACTGCGATATAGCCCGACAAATCCTCCACTGCCATGCAGGCACCTGCCATGCGGATGACAGCGGTAGGCCTTCCAACGTCAGGACTTCCCGGTTACGGCAGCTATGAATCGACATAGCATTTTTGAAATCCGTACGGGCGAGTTTGTATTGTTCAAAATGGAAGGATTTAGTGAGTTGGTTGAATTCGTCGCAGTCAGCCGACAACCCTGATAAGTCAACTCCCTATCCGGAACAGCACCAGACGGCCGTTTCGCCCTATTGGGGCTCGTCAGTGGTGCGCATCCTTCGGTTCCCTTTCGAGGATCGAACCCATGACTGCTAATGGCTTGCGCCAACTAGCCTTCAGTTTATGCAACTGAGCCATGGGGGACGGCAGCCGACCATCATGAATTGTTAGCTAACTGCGATATAGCCCGACAAATCCTCCACTGCCATGCAGGCACCTGCCATGCGGATGACAGCGGTAGGCCTTCCAACGTCAGGACTTCCCGGTTACGGCAGCTATGAATCGACATAGCATTTTTGAAATCCGTACGGGCGAGTTTGTATTGTTCAAAATGGAAGGATTTAGTGAGTTGGTTGAATTCGTCGCAGTCAGCCGACAACCCTGATAAGTCAACTCCCTATCCGGAACAGCACCAGACGGCCGTTTCGCCCTATTGGGGCTCGTCAGTGGTGCGCATCCTTCGGTTCCCTTTCGAGGATCGAACCCATGACTGCTAATGGCTTGCGCCAACTAGCCTTCAGTTTATGCAACTGAGCCATGGGGGACGGCAGCCGACCATCATGAATTGTTAGCTAACTGCGATATAGCCCGACAAATCCTCCACTGCCATGCAGGCACCTGCCATGCGGATGACAGCGGTAGGCCTTCCAACGTCAGGACTTCCCGGTTACGGCAGCTATGAATCGACATAGCATTTTTGAAATCCGTACGGGCGAGTTTGTATTGTTCAAAATGGAAGGATTTAGTGAGTTGGTTGAATTCGTCGCAGTCAGCCGACAACCCTGATAAGTCAACTCCCTATCCGGAACAGCACCAGACGGCCGTTTCGCCCTATTGGGGCTCGTCAGTGGTGCGCATCCTTCGGTTCCCTTTCGAGGATCGAACCCATGACTGCTAATGGCTTGCGCCAACTAGCCTTCAGTTTATGCAACTGAGCCATGGGGGACGGCAGCCGACCATCATGAATTGTTAGCTAACTGCGATATAGCCCGACAAATCCTCCACTGCCATGCAGGCACCTGCCATGCGGATGACAGCGGTAGGCCTTCCAACGTCAGGACTTCCCGGTTACGGCAGCTATGAATCGACATAGCATTTTTGAAATCCGTACGGGCGAGTTTGTATTGTTCAAAATGGAAGGATTTAGTGAGTTGGTTGAATTCGTCGCAGTCAGCCGACAACCCTGATAAGTCAACTCCCTATCCGGAACAGCACCAGACGGCCGTTTCGCCCTATTGGGGCTCGTCAGTGGTGCGCATCCTTCGGTTCCCTTTCGAGGATCGAACCCATGACTGCTAATGGCTTGCGCCAACTAGCCTTCAGTTTATGCAACTGAGCCATGGGGGACGGCAGCCGACCATCATGAATTGTTAGCTAACTGCGATATAGCCCGACAAATCCTCCACTGCCATGCAGGCACCTGCCATGCGGATGACAGCGGTAGGCCTTCCAACGTCAGGACTTCCCGGTTACGGCAGCTATGAATCGACATAGCATTTTTGAAATCCGTACGGGCGAGTTTGTATTGTTCAAAATGGAAGGATTTAGTGAGTTGGTTGAATTCGTCGCAGTCAGCCGACAACCCTGATAAGTCAACTCCCTATCCGGAACAGCACCAGACGGCCGTTTCGCCCTATTGGGGCTCGTCAGTGGTGCGCATCCTTCGGTTCCCTTTCGAGGATCGAACCCATGACTGCTAATGGCTTGCGCCAACTAGCCTTCAGTTTATGCAACTGAGCCATGGGGGACGGCAGCCGACCATCATGAATTGTTAGCTAACTGCGATATAGCCCGACAAATCCTCCACTGCCATGCAGGCACCTGCCATGCGGATGACAGCGGTAGGCCTTCCAACGTCAGGACTTCCCGGTTACGGCAGCTATGAATCGACATAGCATTTTTGAAATCCGTACGGGCGAGTTTGTATTGTTCAAAATGGAAGGATTTAGTGAGTTGGTTGAATTCGTCGCAGTCAGCCGACAACCCTGATAAGTCAACTCCCTATCCGGAACAGCACCAGACGGCCGTTTCGCCCTATTGGGGCTCGTCAGTGGTGCGCATCCTTCGGTTCCCTTTCGAGGATCGAACCCATGACTGCTAATGGCTTGCGCCAACTAGCCTTCAGTTTATGCAACTGAGCCATGGGGGACGGCAGCCGACCATCATGAATTGTTAGCTAACTGCGATATAGCCCGACAAATCCTCCACTGCCATGCAGGCACCTGCCATGCGGATGACAGCGGTAGGCCTTCCAACGTCAGGACTTCCCGGTTACGGCAGCTATGAATCGACATAGCATTTTTGAAATCCGTACGGGCGAGTTTGTATTGTTCAAAATGGAAGGATTTAGTGAGTTGGTTGAATTCGTCGCAGTCAGCCGACAACCCTGATAAGTCAACTCCCTATCCGGAACAGCACCAGACGGCCGTTTCGCCCTATTGGGGCTCGTCAGTGGTGCGCATCCTTCGGTTCCCTTTCGAGGATCGAACCCATGACTGCTAATGGCTTGCGCCAACTAGCCTTCAGTTTATGCAACTGAGCCATGGGGGACGGCAGCCGACCATCATGAATTGTTAGCTAACTGCGATATAGCCCGACAAATCCTCCACTGCCATGCAGGCACCTGCCATGCGGATGACAGCGGTAGGCCTTCCAACGTCAGGACTTCCCGGTTACGGCAGCTATGAATCGACATAGCATTTTTGAAATCCGTACGGGCGAGTTTGTATTGTTCAAAATGGAAGGATTTAGTGAGTTGGTTGAATTCGTCGCAGTCAGCCGACAACCCTGATAAGTCAACTCCCTATCCGGAACAGCACCAGACGGCCGTTTCGCCCTATTGGGGCTCGTCAGTGGTGCGCATCCTTCGGTTCCCTTTCGAGGATCGAACCCATGACTGCTAATGGCTTGCGCCAACTAGCCTTCAGTTTATGCAACTGAGCCATGGGGGACGGCAGCCGACCATCATGAATTGTTAGCTAACTGCGATATAGCCCGACAAATCCTCCACTGCCATGCAGGCACCTGCCATGCGGATGACAGCGGTAGGCCTTCCAACGTCAGGACTTCCCGGTTACGGCAGCTATGAATCGACATAGCATTTTTGAAATCCGTACGGGCGAGTTTGTATTGTTCAAAATGGAAGGATTTAGTGAGTTGGTTGAATTCGTCGCAGTCAGCCGACAACCCTGATAAGTCAACTCCCTATCCGGAACAGCACCAGACGGCCGTTTCGCCCTATTGGGGCTCGTCAGTGGTGCGCATCCTTCGGTTCCCTTTCGAGGATCGAACCCATGACTGCTAATGGCTTGCGCCAACTAGCCTTCAGTTTATGCAACTGAGCCATGGGGGACGGCAGCCGACCATCATGAATTGTTAGCTAACTGCGATATAGCCCGACAAATCCTCCACTGCCATGCAGGCACCTGCCATGCGGATGACAGCGGTAGGCCTTCCAACGTCAGGACTTCCCGGTTACGGCAGCTATGAATCGACATAGCATTTTTGAAATCCGTACGGGCGAGTTTGTATTGTTCAAAATGGAAGGATTTAGTGAGTTGGTTGAATTCGTCGCAGTCAGCCGACAACCCTGATAAGTCAACTCCCTATCCGGAACAGCACCAGACGGCCGTTTCGCCCTATTGGGGCTCGTCAGTGGTGCGCATCCTTCGGTTCCCTTTCGAGGATCGAACCCATGACTGCTAATGGCTTGCGCCAACTAGCCTTCAGTTTATGCAACTGAGCCATGGGGGACGGCAGCCGACCATCATGAATTGTTAGCTAACTGCGATATAGCCCGACAAATCCTCCACTGCCATGCAGGCACCTGCCATGCGGATGACAGCGGTAGGCCTTCCAACGTCAGGACTTCCCGGTTACGGCAGCTATGAATCGACATAGCATTTTTGAAATCCGTACGGGCGAGTTTGTATTGTTCAAAATGGAAGGATTTAGTGAGTTGGTTGAATTCGTCGCAGTCAGCCGACAACCCTGATAAGTCAACTCCCTATCCGGAACAGCACCAGACGGCCGTTTCGCCCTATTGGGGCTCGTCAGTGGTGCGCATCCTTCGGTTCCCTTTCGAGGATCGAACCCATGACTGCTAATGGCTTGCGCCAACTAGCCTTCAGTTTATGCAACTGAGCCATGGGGGACGGCAGCCGACCATCATGAATTGTTAGCTAACTGCGATATAGCCCGACAAATCCTCCACTGCCATGCAGGCACCTGCCATGCGGATGACAGCGGTAGGCCTTCCAACGTCAGGACTTCCCGGTTACGGCAGCTATGAATCGACATAGCATTTTTGAAATCCGTACGGGCGAGTTTGTATTGTTCAAAATGGAAGGATTTAGTGAGTTGGTTGAATTCGTCGCAGTCAGCCGACAACCCTGATAAGTCAACTCCCTATCCGGAACAGCACCAGACGGCCGTTTCGCCCTATTGGGGCTCGTCAGTGGTGCGCATCCTTCGGTTCCCTTTCGAGGATCGAACCCATGACTGCTAATGGCTTGCGCCAACTAGCCTTCAGTTTATGCAACTGAGCCATGGGGGACGGCAGCCGACCATCATGAATTGTTAGCTAACTGCGATATAGCCCGACAAATCCTCCACTGCCATGCAGGCACCTGCCATGCGGATGACAGCGGTAGGCCTTCCAACGTCAGGACTTCCCGGTTACGGCAGCTATGAATCGACATAGCATTTTTGAAATCCGTACGGGCGAGTTTGTATTGTTCAAAATGGAAGGATTTAGTGAGTTGGTTGAATTCGTCGCAGTCAGCCGACAACCCTGATAAGTCAACTCCCTATCCGGAACAGCACCAGACGGCCGTTTCGCCCTATTGGGGCTCGTCAGTGGTGCGCATCCTTCGGTTCCCTTTCGAGGATCGAACCCATGACTGCTAATGGCTTGCGCCAACTAGCCTTCAGTTTATGCAACTGAGCCATGGGGGACGGCAGCCGACCATCATGAATTGTTAGCTAACTGCGATATAGCCCGACAAATCCTCCACTGCCATGCAGGCACCTGCCATGCGGATGACAGCGGTAGGCCTTCCAACGTCAGGACTTCCCGGTTACGGCAGCTATGAATCGACATAGCATTTTTGAAATCCGTACGGGCGAGTTTGTATTGTTCAAAATGGAAGGATTTAGTGAGTTGGTTGAATTCGTCGCAGTCAGCCGACAACCCTGATAAGTCAACTCCCTATCCGGAACAGCACCAGACGGCCGTTTCGCCCTATTGGGGCTCGTCAGTGGTGCGCATCCTTCGGTTCCCTTTCGAGGATCGAACCCATGACTGCTAATGGCTTGCGCCAACTAGCCTTCAGTTTATGCAACTGAGCCATGGGGGACGGCAGCCGACCATCATGAATTGTTAGCTAACTGCGATATAGCCCGACAAATCCTCCACTGCCATGCAGGCACCTGCCATGCGGATGACAGCGGTAGGCCTTCCAACGTCAGGACTTCCCGGTTACGGCAGCTATGAATCGACATAGCATTTTTGAAATCCGTACGGGCGAGTTTGTATTGTTCAAAATGGAAGGATTTAGTGAGTTGGTTGAATTCGTCGCAGTCAGCCGACAACCCTGATAAGTCAACTCCCTATCCGGAACAGCACCAGACGGCCGTTTCGCCCTATTGGGGCTCGTCAGTGGTGCGCATCCTTCGGTTCCCTTTCGAGGATCGAACCCATGACTGCTAATGGCTTGCGCCAACTAGCCTTCAGTTTATGCAACTGAGCCATGGGGGACGGCAGCCGACCATCATGAATTGTTAGCTAACTGCGATATAGCCCGACAAATCCTCCACTGCCATGCAGGCACCTGCCATGCGGATGACAGCGGTAGGCCTTCCAACGTCAGGACTTCCCGGTTACGGCAGCTATGAATCGACATAGCATTTTTGAAATCCGTACGGGCGAGTTTGTATTGTTCAAAATGGAAGGATTTAGTGAGTTGGTTGAATTCGTCGCAGTCAGCCGACAACCCTGATAAGTCAACTCCCTATCCGGAACAGCACCAGACGGCCGTTTCGCCCTATTGGGGCTCGTCAGTGGTGCGCATCCTTCGGTTCCCTTTCGAGGATCGAACCCATGACTGCTAATGGCTTGCGCCAACTAGCCTTCAGTTTATGCAACTGAGCCATGGGGGACGGCAGCCGACCATCATGAATTGTTAGCTAACTGCGATATAGCCCGACAAATCCTCCACTGCCATGCAGGCACCTGCCATGCGGATGACAGCGGTAGGCCTTCCAACGTCAGGACTTCCCGGTTACGGCAGCTATGAATCGACATAGCATTTTTGAAATCCGTACGGGCGAGTTTGTATTGTTCAAAATGGAAGGATTTAGTGAGTTGGTTGAATTCGTCGCAGTCAGCCGACAACCCTGATAAGTCAACTCCCTATCCGGAACAGCACCAGACGGCCGTTTCGCCCTATTGGGGCTCGTCAGTGGTGCGCATCCTTCGGTTCCCTTTCGAGGATCGAACCCATGACTGCTAATGGCTTGCGCCAACTAGCCTTCAGTTTATGCAACTGAGCCATGGGGGACGGCAGCCGACCATCATGAATTGTTAGCTAACTGCGATATAGCCCGACAAATCCTCCACTGCCATGCAGGCACCTGCCATGCGGATGACAGCGGTAGGCCTTCCAACGTCAGGACTTCCCGGTTACGGCAGCTATGAATCGACATAGCATTTTTGAAATCCGTCCGGGCGAGTTTGTATTGTTCAAAATGGAAGGATTTAGTGAGTTGGTTGAATTCGTCGCAGTCAGCCGACAACCCTGATAAGTCAACTGCCTATCCGGAACAGCACCAGACGGCCGTTTCGCCCTATTGGGGCTCGTCAGTGGTGCGCATCCTTCGGTTCCCTTTCGAGGATCGAACCCATGACTGCTAATGGCTTGCGCCAACTAGCCTTCAGTTTATGCAACTGAGCCATGGGGGACGGCAGCCGACCATCATGAATTGTTAGCTAACTGCGATATAGCCCGACAAATCCTCCACTGCCATGCGGATGACAGCGGTAGGCCTTCCAACGTCAGGACTTCCCGGTTACGGCAGCTATGAATCGACATAGCATTTTTGAAATCCGTACGGGCGAGTTTGTATTGTTCAAAATGGAAGGATTTAGTGAGTTGGTTGAATTCGTCGCAGTCAGCCGACAACCCTGATAAGTCAACTCCCTATCCGGAACAGCACCAGACGGCCGTTTCGCCCTATTGGGGCTCGTCAGTGGTGCGCATCCTTCGGTTCCCTTTCGAGGATCGAACCCATGACTGCTAATGGCTTGCGCCAACTAGCCTTCAGTTTATGCAACTGAGCCATGGGGGACGGCAGCCGACCATCATGAATTGTTAGCTAACTGCGATATAGCCCGACAAATCCTCCACTGCCATGCAGGCACCTGCCATGCGGATGACAGCGGTAGGCCTTCCAACGTCAGGACTTCCCGGTTACGGCAGCTATGAATCGACATAGCATTTTTGAAATCCGTCCGGGCGAGTTTGTATTGTTCAAAATGGAAGGATTTAGTGAGTTGGTTGAATTCGTCGCAGTCAGCCGACAACCCTGATAAGTCAACTGCCTATCCGGAACAGCACCAGACGGCCGTTTCGCCCTATTGGGGCTCGTCAGTGGTGCGCATCCTTCGGTTCCCTTTCGAGGATCGAACCCATGACTGCTAATGGCTTGCGCCAACTAGCCTTCAGTTTATGCAACTGAGCCATGGGGGACGGCAGCCGACCATCATGAATTGTTAGCTAACTGCGATATAGCCCGACAAATCCTCCACTGCCATGCAGGCACCTGCCATGCGGATGACAGCGGTAGGCCTTCCAACGTCAGGACTTCCCGGTTACGGCAGCTATGAATCGACATAGCATTTTTGAAATCCGTACGGGCGAGTTTGTATTGTTCAAAATGGAAGGATTTAGTGAGTTGGTTGAATTCGTCGCAGTCAGCCGACAACCCTGATAAGTCAACTCCCTATCCGGAACAGCACCAGACGGCCGTTTCGCCCTATTGGGGCTCGTCAGTGGTGCGCATCCTTCGGTTCCCTTTCGAGGATCGAACCCATGACTGCTAATGGCTTGCGCCAACTAGCCTTCAGTTTATGCAACTGAGCCATGGGGGACGGCAGCCGACCATCATGAATTGTTAGCTAACTGCGATATAGCCCGACAAATCCTCCACTGCCATGCAGGCACCTGCCATGCGGATGACAGCGGTAGGCCTTCCAACGTCAGGACTTCCCGGTTACGGCAGCTATGAATCGACATAGCATTTTTGAAATCCGTACGGGCGAGTTTGTATTGTTCAAAATGGAAGGATTTAGTGAGTTGGTTGAATTCGTCGCAGTCAGCCGACAACCCTGATAAGTCAACTGCCTATCCGGAACAGCACCAGCCGGCCGTTTCGCCCTATTGGGGCTCGTCAGTGGTGCGCATCCTTCGGTTCCCTTTCGAGGATCGAACCCATGACTGCTAATGGCTTGCGCCAACTAGCCTTCAGTTTATGCAACTGAGCCATGGGGGACGGCAGCCGACCATCATGAATTGTTAGCTAACTGCGATATAGCCCGACAAATCCTCCACTGCCGTGCAGACACCTTCCATGCAAGCGTTTGCCACGCGGATGACAGCGGTAGGCCTTCCAACGTCAGGACTTCCCGGTTACGGCAGCTATGAATCGACATAGCATTTTTGAAATCCGTCCGGGCGAGTTTGTATTGTTCAAAATGGAAGGATTTAGTGAGTTGGTTGAATTCGTCGCAGTCAGCCGACAACCCTGATAAGTCAACTGCCTATCCGGAACAGCACCAGACGGCCGTTTCGCCCTATTGGGGCTCGTCAGTGGTGCGCATCCTTCGGTTCCCTTTCGAGGATCGAACCCATGACTGCTAATGGCTTGCGCCAACTAGCCTTCAGTTTATGCAACTGAGCCATGGGGGACGGCAGCCGACCATCATGAATTGTTAGCTAACTGCGATATAGCCCGACAAATCCTCCACTGCCATGCAGGCACCTGCCATGCGGATGACAGCGGTAGGCCTTCCAACGTCAGGACTTCCCGGTTACGGCAGCTATGAATCGACATAGCATTTTTGAAATCCGTCCGAGCGAGTTTGTATTGTTCAAAATGGAAGGATTTAGTGAGTTGGTTGAATTCGTCGCAGTCAGCCGACAACCCTGATAAGTCAACTCCCTATCCGGAACAGCACCAGACGGCCGTTTCGCCCTATCGGGGCTCGTCAGTGGTGCGCATCCTTCGGTTCCCTTTCGAGGATCGAACCCATGACTGCTAATGGCTTGCGCCAACTAGCCTTCAGTTTATGCAACTGAGCCATGGGGGACGGCAGCCGACCATCATGAATTGTTAGCTAACTGCGATATAGCCCGACAAATCCTCCACCTGCCATGCAGATGACAGCGGTAGGCCTTCCAACGTCAGGACTTCCCGGTTACGGCAGCTATGAATCGACATAGCATTTTTGAAATCCGTCCGGGCGAGTTTGTATTGTTCAAAATGGAAGGATTTAGTGAGTTGGTTGAATTCGTCGCAGTCAGCCGACAACCCTGATAAGTCAACTGCCTATCCGGAACAGCACCAGACGGCCGTTTCGCCCTATTGGGGCTCGTCAGTGGTGCGCATCCTTCGGTTCCCTTTCGAGGATCGAACCCATGACTGCTAATGGCTTGCGCCAACTAGCCTTCAGTTTATGCAACTGAGCCATGGGGACGGCAGCCGACCATCATGAATTGTTAGCTAACTGCGATATAGCCCGACAATCCTCCACTGCCGTGCAGACACCTTCCATGCAAGCGTTTGCCACGCGGATGACAGCGGTAGGCCTTCCAACGTCAGGACTTCCCGGTTACGGCAGCTATGAATCGACATAGCATTTTTGAAATCCGTCCGGGCGAGTTTGTATTGTTTAAAATGGAAGGATTTAGTGAGTTGGTTGAATTCGTCGCAGTCAGCCGACAACCCTGATAAGTCAACTCCCTATCCGGAACAGCACCAGACGGCCGTTTCGCCCTATTGGGGCTCGTCAGTGGTGCGCATCCTTCGGTTCCCTTTCGAGGATCGAACCCATGACTGCTAATGGCTTGCGCCAACTAGCCTTCAGTTTATGCAACTGAGCCATGGGGGACGGCAGCCGACCATCATGAATTGTTAGCTAACTGCGATATAGCCCGACAAATCCTCCACTGCCGTGCAGCACCTTCCATGCAAGCCTGCCATGCGGATGACAGCGGTAGGCCTTCCAACGTCAGGACTTCCCGGTTACGGCAGCTATGAATCGACATAGCATTTTTGAAATCCGTCCGGGCGAGTTTGTATTGTTCAAAATGGAAGGATTTAGTGAGTTGGTTGAATTCGTCGCAGTCAGCCGACAACCCTGATAAGTCAACTCCCTATCCGGAACAGCACCAGACGGCCGTTTCGCCCTATTGGGGCTCGTCAGTGGTGCGCATCCTTCGGTTCCCTTTCGAGGATCGAACCCATGACTGCTAATGGCTTGCGCCAACTAGCCTTCAGTTTATGCAACTGAGCCATGGGGGACGGCAGCCGACCATCATGAATTGTTAGCTAACTGCGATATAGCCCGACAAATCCTCCACTGCCGCAGACATCCATGCAAGCGGTTGCCACGCGGATGACAGCGGTAGGCCTTCCAACGTCAGGACTTCCCGGTTACGGCAGCTATGAATCGACATAGCATTTTTGAAATCCGTCCGGGCGAGTTTGTATTGTTTAAAATGGAAGGAGTTAGTGAGTTGGTTGAATTCGTCGCGGTCAGCCGACAACCCTGATAAGTCAACTGCCTATCCGGAACAGCACCAGCCGGCCGTTTCGCCCTATTGGGTCTCGTCAGTAGTGCGCATCCTTCGGTTCCCTTTCGAGGATCGAACCCATGACTGCTAATGGCTTGCGCCAACTGTCCTTCAGTTTATGCAACTGAGCCATGGGGGACGGCAGCCGACCATCATGAATTGTTAGCTAACTGCGATATAGCCCGACAAATCCTCCACTGCCGTGCAGACGGCTTCCATGCAAGCGTTTGCCACGGGATGACAGCGGTAGGCCTTCCAACGTCAGGACTTCCCGGTTACGGCAGCTATGAATCGACATAGCATTTTTGAAATCCGTCCGGGCGAGTTTGTATTGTTTAAAATGGAAGGATTTAGTGAGTTGGTTGAATTCGTCGCAGTCAGCCGACAACACTGATAAGTCAACTCCCTATCCAAAACAGCACCAGACGGCCGTTTCGCCCTATCGGGGCTCGTCAGTGGTGCGCATCCTTCGGTTCCCTTTCGAGGATCGAACCCATGACTGCTAATGGCTTGCGCCAACTAGCCTTCAGTTTATGCAACTGAGCCATGGGGGACGGCAGCCGACCATCATGAATTGTTAGCTAACTGCGATATAGCCCGACAAATCCTCCACTGCCATGCAGGCACCTGCCATGCGGATGACAGCGGTAGGCCTTCCAACGTCAGGACTTCCCGGTTACGGCAGCTATGAATCGACATAGCATTTTTGAAATCCGTCCGGGCGAGTTTGTATTGTTTAAAATGGAAGGATTTAGTGAGTTGGTTGAATTCGTCGCAGTCAGCCGACAACCCTGATAAGTCAACTGCCTATCCGGAACAGCACCAGACGGCCGTTTCGCCCTATTGGGTCTCGTCAGTGGTGCGCGTCCTTCGGTTCCCTTTCGAGGATCGAACCCATGACTGCTAATGGCTTGCGCCAACTAGCCTTCAGTTTATGCAACTGAGCCATGGGGGACGGCAGCCGACCATCATGAATTGTTAGCTAACTGCGATAGATCCCGAAAATACTCCACTGCCGGTCAGACACCTTCCATGCAAGCGTTTGCCACGCGGATGGCAGCAGTAGGCCTTCCAACGTCAGGACTTCCCGGTTACGGCAGCTATGAATCGACATAGCATTTTTGAAATCCGTCCGGGCGAGTTTTTATTGTTTAAAATGGAGGGATTTGGTGAGTTGGTTGAATTCGTCGCAGTCAGCCGACAACCCTGATAAGTCAACTGCCTATCCGGAACAGCACCAGACGGCCGTTTCGCCCAATTGGGGCTCGTCAGTGGTGCGCATCCTTCGGTTCCCTTTCGAGGATCGAACCCATGACTGCTAATGGCTTGCGCCAACTGGCCTTCAGTTTATGCAAATGAGACATGATGGACGGCAGCCGACCATCATGAATTGTGAGCTAACTGCGATATAGCCCGACAGATAATCCACTGTCATGCAGGCAGCTGCCATGTTGATGACAGCGGTAGGCCTTCCAACGTCAGGACTTCCCGGTTACGGCAGCTATGATTCGACATTGCATTTTTGAAATCCGTCCGAGCGAGTTTGTATTGTTTAAAATGGAAGGATTTAGTGAGTTGGTTGAATTCGTCGCAGTCAGCCGACAACCCTGATAAGTCAACTCCCTATCCGAAACAGCACCAGAAGGCTGTTTTGCCCTATTGGGTCTCGTCAGTGGTGCGCATCCTTCGGTTCCCTTTCGAGGAACGAACCCATGACTGCTAATGGCTTGCGCCAACTAGCCTTCAGTTTATGCAACTGAGCCATCGGGGGACGGCAGCCGAGCATCATGAATTGTTAGCTAACTGCGATAGAGCCCGACAAATCCTCCACTGCCATGCAGACAGCTTCCATGCAAGCGTTTGCCACGCGGATGACAGCGGTAGGCCTTCCAACGTCAGGACTTCCCGGTTACGGCAGCTATGAATCGACATAGCATTTTTGAAATCCGTCCGGGCGAGTTTGTATTGTTTAAAATGGAAGGATTTAGTGAGTTGGTTGAATTCGTCGCAGTCAGCGGACAACCCTGATAAGTCAACTGCCTATCCGGAACAGCACCAGCCGGCCGTTTCGACCTATTGGGTCTCGTCAGTGGTGCGCATCCTTCGGTTCCCTTTCGAGGATCGAACCCATGACTGCTAATGGCTTGCGCCAACTAGCCTTCAGTTTATGCAACTGAGCCATGCGGGACGGCAGCCGACCATCATGAATTGTTAGCTAACTGCGATATAGCCCGACAAATCCTCCACTGCCGTGCAGACGGCTTCCATGCAAGCGTTTGCCACGGGATGACAGCGGTAGGCCTTCCAACGTCAGGACTTCCCGGTTACGGCAGCTATGAATCGACATAGCATTTTTGAAATCCGTCCGGGCGAGTTTGTATTGTTTAAAATGGAAGGATTTAGTGAGTTGGTTGAATTCGTCGCAGTCAGCCGACAACCCTGATAAGTCAACTGCCTATCCGGAACAGCACCAGACGGCCGTTTCGCCCTATCGGGGCTCGTCAGTGGTGCGCATCCTTCGGTTCTCTTTCGAGGATCGAACCCATGACTGCTAATGGCTTGCGCCAACTAGCCTTCAGTTTATGCAACTGAGCCATGGGGGACGGCAGCCGACCATCATGAATTGTTAGCTAACTGCGATATAGCCCGACAAAATCCACTCCTGCAGACACTGCCATGCAAGCTCCTGCCATGCGGATGACAGCGGTAGGCCTTCCAACGTCAGGACTTCCCGGTTACGGCAGCTATGAATCGACATAGCATTTTTGAAATCCGTCCGGGCGAGTTTGTATTGTTCAAAATGGAAGGATTTAGTGAGTTGGTTGAATTCGTCGCAGTCAGCCGACAACCCTGATAAGTCAACTGCCTATCCGGAACAGCACCAGACGGCCGTTTCGCCCTATTGGGCTCGTCAGTGGTGCGCATCCTTCGGTTCCCTTTCGAGGATCGAACCCATGACTGCTAATGGCTTGCGCCAACTGCCTTCAGTTTATGCAACTGAGCCATGGGGGACGGCAGCCGACCATCATGAATTGTTAGCTAACTGCGATATAGCCCGACAAATCCTCCACTGCCATGCAGGCACCTGCCATGCGGATGACAGCGGTAGGCCTTCCAACGTCAGGACTTCCCGGTTACGGCAGCTATGAATCGACATAGCATTTTTGAAATCCGTCCGGGCGAGTTTGTATTGTTTAAAATGGAAGGATTTAGTGAGTTGGTTGAATTCGTCGCAGTCAGCGGACAACCCTGATAAGTCAACTCCCTATCCGGAACAGCACCAGACGGCCGTTTCGCCCTATTGGGGCTCGTCAGTGGTGCGCATCCTTCGGTTCCCTTTCGAGGATCGAACCCATGACTGCTAATGGCTTGCGCCAACTGTCCTTCAGTTTATGCAACTGAGCCATGGGGGACGGCAGCCGACCATCATGAATTGTTAGCTAACTGCGATATAG
>JAXRKO010000297.1:0-61650 GCA_037039905.1 Formica aserva | reverse complement strand
ATTCAGTATGGGGATGAAAACAAAAAAATCATCGATGAAGACAAAAATTCGTCGATGAAGAAAAAGACTGTGAAAAAACGGATACTTTCTATAGCGAAGCGCGGTAGTATCTTACCAATTTTATTGGGAGTTCTCGGTTCGTTGGCTGGCGGAGCAGCGGGAATCGCGAAGGCGGTGAACGATAGCAAGGCAACGCAACGTCAGCTCGAAGAAATGCAACGTCATAATCGCGCCATGGAAGATCACGGACTTTATCTCGCTCCATACAAGCGTGGACGAAGATTCTCAACAGCGGCTAAGAAAAAAAAACGTCAAAATGAATATGTCTGCCGGTGTAACGACCAATGTACAATTGGAACAACTTGCAAGACGTATGCGTATACCATTTTTTAGAGGCGTTTTCATGCGCAATAATTTACCGATAAACGGTGTACGGCGAAATGAGAGCGGTATCGTCAATTTGGATGACGATGGTTCCGGTACTCATTGGGTTGCGTATGCAAAGAGGGGAGATCGTGTAGTATATTTCGATAGTTTTGGAAATCTTCGATCGCCCAAGGAATTAGTGCGATATTTTGGACAGAATGTTGCGAATATAGAATACAATCACACGGCCTATCAAAATTATAATCAAAGTATCTGTGGACAATTGTGTCTTCGATTTCTTCAAACGGTCGATGATCGATATGAATTTAAAGCCTGACAATTCACCGTCGTGACTCAGTATTCGTTCGACAGTTTTCCAGCATGTCACTCACACTTACGTTGACCGGCAAGCGTAGCGCTCTTGCTGTAAGCTACTTTCCGGCTATAGATTTAAATGATGGCGATTACGAGCTTGGTTTAACGGACTTTGAAACTTATCATACGATGTCGAACGTAAATTCTTGGAATAATAAATTTTATTTTGATAACGATGATAAGGAAATTACGATTCCCGAGGGATCGTACGAATTACACGCTATAAACGAATATCCGACGTGCAATTTTACGACATCGACGCGTAGTTGATTCCAACGATATTGTTGATGACGAAGAACACGATGAATATCCAATAATTCTTCGCGCTAATCATAATACGCTAAAAAGTGAAATCAAATGTGTCTATAGAATAAATTTTAGTAAACCGGGCAATGTTGGATCGTTGTTGGGATTCTCGTCGAATCGTATATTACAACCTCGGAAATGGCACGAATAGGATGTACCGATAAATATTATTAGCATAAATATTATTCGTATAGAATGCAGCGTAACCACTGGCGCGTACAGCAATGACAAGCGCGTACACACGATACATGAATTTTCACCGAGCGTGCCGCCAGGATATAAGATATCGGAAACGCCAGCACAGATCATTTATCTACCGATCGTCGCACGGAGCATTACTGATTTAACGATACGTATTGCTGATCAAGAAGGACATTTGCTCGATTTTCGAGGAGAGGAAATTACCATAAGATTGCATACACGGCGGCAGCAAAAATAAAGCGTTTGACAAATAAAATGCTTGTGTTGAACGGATGCACGGAGTACGCGAGAGACAATATCTTTGCGAGGGACAATATTTTTGCGAGAAGGCGAGTGACTGCGGTATCGGGTGACAATAATCAGATATCTGGTTACGCTAAAAAGAAGCTCAGCGCGTTGAATCGCGAGTTTTTAAAATCATTGGGATTCGTCGTACGAAATACTTGAACAATATGATTGACATCTTGAATATCGGAGGCGAGCCGATCTTTGACGACCGTATCGTCAAGATTGAGACTCATACGTACAATCCATACGCCAACACAATGCTTGGATATAGCGACGAGATACGGATACTGATACAACATTAAGATTTGTACACGTTACCATATAAAAGTTTTCTATACGTCGAGGGAAAGTTGATGGTGCGTAAAGTAGCTGAAGGGGGAAGAGTGATATTGGGCAACAATTGTGTCGCGTTTATGTTTGATGAACTTCGATATGAACTCGACGATGTGGAGATTGATCGCAACAGAAACGTTGGAATAACTTCCACGATTAAAAACTATGTCTCTTTAACAGCCGAGAGGGGTAAAATCTTGGAGAATGCTGCGTGGAATATAACACATGATGCTGCTGAAGCTTACTTCAATTTTTGCGTGCCGCTAAACATACTACTGGGTTTTTGCGAAGATTATAAGCGAGTTGTGATTAACGCTCGTCACGAATTAATTCTGATACGTTCGCGCAACGACAACAATTGCATATTTGGACATGCTTCGGCTGAAGCTGATATCGAATTATTCAAGATACAATGGCGTATGCCACATGTAATATTGAGCGAGATCAATAAACTATCCTTGCTACGCGCGTTGGAAAGCGGGCGATACTTGAATATGAGTTTTCGCACTTGGGATCTATACGAATTTCCTCTATTGCATAATACGACCAAGCATTCGTGGACCGTGAAAGCCGCCTCTCAGTTGGAGAAGCCGCGATACATGATCTTTGCGCTGCAGACTGGCAGAAAAAATGCTGTGTCAAAAGATATTACTGCATTCGACGACTGTAAATTGACCAACGTTAAACTCTATCTAAACTCGGAATTTTATCCCTACGATAATTCGAATTTAGATTTCGATAAAAATAGATTCGCCCTCTTGTTCGATATGTACTCTCGTTTTCGCAAATCTTATTACAGATGTGATAATGATGATGCGGAATAGCGCCGTTTTACCATCGCTCGCGGTATTCACGATACATCCGCCGTTTGCGGAGAGTATCTTTGCGCGTCCGGTGCAAACGCGATCTTGCAGGGCTTTTCTCGCCCACGTCCACTTCTTTCTCGCACAATGTGCTATTAAACATTTCAAAATTTTTACATTTCGGTCCTCTCGCGGTTATTGATTGCTCGCGACAAAACGAGTCTGTCAAAAATTCCACCATGGACGTGAGATTAGAGTTTGAGTGCAAGGAGGATGTACCGGCAAATACTACCGCCTATTATCTCTTCTTGCACGATCGCGTTGTCGAATATTGCCCATTGACCAACGTAGTTCGTAAAATTACCTAAATCAGCAAATATCTTCTCCAATGTCAAAATATATAAAGATTGAGATTTTGACGATCGACAGCAGTCGTACTTCATTTTTGCAATCGTACGGTAATATTATCAGCATGATCGCGCCAACGTTTGTGGATCTGCAAGGATTCATTATCGGGTGAAGCTTTATCGTGAAGGAAGTAGCGATATTGAGAAATGGATTTGTTCTCTCTCCTTACTTTTTTGCAAGTCCCGTACCATGGCGTACGCTTACAAAATCTGAAAGATGTCAAGCTTCATGGCTAATCAGACATCACCATGGACTTCAATGGGAGGATGGAAACGTTCCATACAGCTTCGCTAGGCGTTTGATTATGAGAGCTGTGATGGGCGCGACGGAAGAGGAAGATGGAGCATCTCCTATCGTGTACGTTAAAGGACACGAAAAACGAGAATGTTTGGCCGATATACTTGCCGATGATGCGAGAAACGACATTATTATTGAGACCTTGGATGCGGACTATGAAGATATCACTTCGTTAAATAAGCTAGATGTTACTAATAATATGCGCTGTGAAAAACATTTAAAAAATTGCACTTTACATAATGTATTTAAAATATTCAATTGGTGGACGAATCATCATAAAGATTCACCCAAACATTATTTAGAATAGACTATTGTTAAAATATATTTTTATTCTCTTTTATTCTTCCTTTTCCTCTTTCTTATTCCAGTAAGCGAGTATTAAATTTCAGTACGTGACGTTAGATAGCGGCGTCAGCCATTTAATTAAAATATAGATGTTACATTTCAGTACATGGGCATTATGTCCGTCACAAAGTGTCTGACAACGAGCGAAGTAGTTTTAAAAGTGAAGTAAAGAAGTGAAGAAATAGTTCGAGAATGTCAATGTTTCGCAATCATTTGGTAAGTAGTGTCCAATGTTTTCGTATGCAAGATTATGTATATATGTATGTATATATATTTATTAAATATTATATTTCAGTTCGTGCAAATAGATGTGATCCACCGCCGATGCATGCGGTGGATGCGCGGAGAAATACGGTGAGCGCATGCGAGCTTGTGGGACGACACCCGCGAAGCCTGCGAATGGGCATGCGTGTATCCTACGCAATACGACATTTTTTATTTGAAGCCTCTTTTCGATTTGGAGCCGTACGAAGAAGAAGAGAATTGGGAGCCGGAGGAAGAGGTGTGACCACACACACATTTATATGGTACACAATTTTGAATAAATATTCTTATTATTACTATATTAAAAAATGTCGATTATTTCTGCGCCTCCTTCTTTCCTTCTCCTACACGCGTGCATGCCTCGCGCTATCTCTCTCGCACCGCCTTGCGAACGCCGTATCTAGCATCATCCACGTGAATGCTTCGCGCTATCTCTCTCTCCAATGTGCATGCGGACGCTATTCCTCTCCCACACATTACGAACGCCTCGCGCCATCCTTTTCCAACGTGCATGCAAACGCTATCCTTGTCTTACGCTCATATGGACGCCTCGCGCTATCCTTCTCCCATAGAATATCATTAGCGCTATCCTTCTTTTACACATTGCGGACGCCTCGCGCTATCTCTCTCACACCTACTCGCGGCATCGTACCTTCGCGTTCCCTCTACCCCGCAGACCCCTCACCTATCGGTTTCGCTGCGATCCCCCTTTTCCCCGCGGACCCCTCGCCTACCGGTTTCGCCGCGGGTCCCCTCCCCCCTCTCCGCGGACCCCTCGCCTACCGGTTTCGCCGCGGTCCCCCCGCGTGACGTCATACCCCCGCGCCGGTTTCCCCTCGCCCCTCACCACCCCTCAGAAGACCATGGCTTAGAACCGGCCTAGATACACTACTTCTATCTCCAAATAATTCAGATGCAAAATTATTATACTCACTTTAATAGGTAGAATTTAAAGAAGAAAAAGAGGTTAGATTAAATATGGCAAACGTAGTACGTTAAGAAGTTAGAGTTAACTTTGTTGAACTTACGTGTATTTCTACTTGGAGTTGAGCTTTTTGCCTCGGCAGATGCTGATCCAGAATAATTCGAAGTCCCGAATATTTTAAAGTATTTATTCAAAAAGAACTTTACTAAATTACAAGATTTTAAAGAGATATACTTAAACTTCTTGAACGTAGACAGAATGCCAGGCAGACGCTGGATGGTGAATGTTCTTTGGCGAGAGCTCCTTACTGCTTGAAGAACGGTGGGCGAATGCTCTCTGCCTCGGCGAGAGGTCTTCACTGCAGGAGAAACGTTGGGCGAATGCTCTCTGGGCGAGAGCTCCTTACTGCTTGAAGAATGGTGGGCGAATGCGCCGATTGGAATGCGGTCGCTCCTTATATGCTATCAGAGTGTAGGCCGAGGGGTGTGGAAATGCAGTTCGACGAAGCGGGGACAAGGAGCTGCCTTGGCCTTCGTGCAATTCTTGGTACTGCATGCAGGTGGCTTCAAACGAATGCCGCCTAGAAGCTTGGCCTTGAATGTCTAACAGAGATTGTTCAAAATTGAAACATTAAAATTTCGTTTCTAAATTTCGCCGTTATATTCAAACGATTGCCTCAGAAACCAAAACACGAGCGAGAGCAAAAAGCGTCGCGATCACCCGCTCGGTGCGTGATCGCGTTATTCTATAGTGAAAAACCGTGACAAACACCTGGTTCGAGAACGTTCGATACCGAAAAAACTTGTTATTCACATCGGCAGAGCGCGAGTTTCCGCGGTCGGTCGATTTAGTCTGCCTACGACAACGATTCGAGCCGGTCGAAAGTCATCGACTTTTCGCATTCGCATTTCGCAAATTCTCGCTCGTGTCGCGTACGCAGTAGGCTTACTCGTCTCAAATTCGGTCCGAATTGTCTCGCCATACGATCGCATTCATATTCTCGCGGCGGTCAATTCGGTCATATCTCAAACTGTATTCTTCAATTCAGTTAGTGCTAAGACATTGTGAACGTTAATTCTGTGGAGTCGGAGAGTCGACGCTCGTTAACCGCATCGCGAATGTCCTCTGCCTCGCGCCAAAATCCATCCGGCGTTCGCGTGCAAGATTTCCGCTCTCGCGAAAGTTTCTAGCAAGAAGCTCTTAATCAAGATTTCCGAACCGCGAAAAGGGGCAGTCATTAACAGGACATTTCGAAGATTTCCGTCGGACTCGCGGAATACGTGCCGTCGCTCGCTCCTATTATTCTGAATAAAACGAATAGTTAAAACATCTGCATTCAAATCTTGTCTATCCATCTCCTTATCCTCCAGCGGATCTACGGATTCGCGTTACACACCGCTTCTCGCTCATCTCTGAGCATCTCTCTCTCAGTTTCGGGCGATCTCGGCGAGGTCGACTCCCGAACAGAGATAATTTCTTAGAAATTATCGATCGCCTCGAGCATTATAATTTCTTTTATAATAATTCTTTTATAACTTCCATATTCTTTTTATAATAGCGAGAGATTCGTTAATAATTTTATAATTCTGTTTGCATATTCTTATGCAGAATTTTATACTCTTTTAGTAATAATTATCAGAAAGCAAAAATTATTTAAATATTGGGCTCTTTTGCTAATACAATTACATTCATGTTCGTCGCGGACTTTCGCATACGCTTTTTCATATTGAAATTCTTAGAAATTATCGATCGGCTTGAGCATACGATTATTTCAGAATTTCTTTTATAACGCTCGATTCTTTTTACAATAACAAGAGAACCGTTAAAATTATTGAAAATATATATATGTGTTGATTCAACATTTTCTGTATTATATGTGAAAATTATTGAACATTAATTTTAACTTTAATATTTTGTTCTTTTGCCATTATAATTACAATGATGCATTTTATATAAGAGCTTATACCGTACATGAAATACCAAACGGATTTATAACTTTTATATATCTTTTGCAATAACAATAGAACGGTTGAATTTATTAAAGACGTATATATATATATATATATATATATATATATATATATATGTCTTTATTTGGTTTTTTTATGTATTATTCATTAAAATTATTGTAGTTAAATAATTATTCGATTTTCATATTCTTTTGTTATTGCAATTACATTTGTCCTTGAAAACCTTATAAAGGATGGCGAATTATTATGAGTTCTTATAGTATAAGAGAGATCTAATAATTAATAAAGTTTTATACCTTATATAGTGTGTGAAATTATTATGCAACTGTAAGTTGGCCAATATTTATATATAGGGTGGGACTAAAATATTAATTAAAATAAAATCGTTATAATAATAATGCTATGTAGCAGATACAAGATGGCAAATAAATATTAATAAGATAGATATTTTATATAGAGTGTCAATTAATTATAGACTGGCCTTTCTTACGATTGCAGTAATAATTATTAAATAATATGATCTCAATGAGAGTTGTGTATTAATTGTTCGTTCTACCAAAATTATCGTCATTATAATTTCCTTATATATATATATATATATATATATATATATATATATATATATGGTGTCGAATATTTCTAGTTTTTTCTTGATTATAATAAAATTCATTTACAATAATAAAAGAGATACTTCGACTTTAATATTTCTCATTACAACAATAAGAGGTAAAATAATTATTTAAAAAATTAAATAATTATTTTATAAATAATTATTTAAAAGGTTAAATAATTATTTATAAAATTTTATATAATATACTTTTGATCGATAATATAAAAATGGATATAGGTATATATTCATGTGTGCATAGATGAATAATCGTTAGTGAAATTGTTAATGATTAATTATTAATAAGTTCATTATTGCATTGAGAGCATTTTAAGTTATGTCAAGATTTTAAATCATTATTGGTTTCTTAGATATATATAAAAATAGGTCATCATCTCCGATCTTGATGAAACTTTGGCACTACGCGTTTCGGACAAAAATAAGGTTTTTGGCCGCCATTTTGTTTTTTCATATACTTGAGCTTTTCTAGTCAAAACTACCTTAGATTGTCTTAAAACATAAAAGATAAGGTCCACACAAAGTTTCAGGCAAATCGGAGCAATTCGAAAATTGTCGCCATTTTGTTTTTACTGGAAGGTCGTAGAAAGACGAGAGTAGGCTCATTCGAGGCAGGCTAGTTCATAGAGCATTACCTCTAAGTTACAGGTCGATCGGAACACGCATGCACAAATTAGAGCAAAAAGAATCTAGACAAGTCCGCCATTTTGTTTTTAACGCTTCGTCGTAGCGATATAAGACTTATTTCGTTTGACTTGACTAAGAGAGGGGATTATATGACATAACTTTTGTTATTCTAAATTCAAAATTTGAATATGTACTAATTTTGGGTTTTTGTGTTTTTAGTTTCAGAACCTTGAAATTTTATAGACGTATAATAGAGGCTATAATAAGTATCCTCACTGAGTTTGAGCTTTATTGGAATAGTAGTTTCTTAGTTATTGAAATTTTTACCCTTGGTAAATTTATGATAAAGTTGAAATATTTAAATTAGTATGATATACGCCTAATTTGAAGGTTCTGTGATGTTCCTTTTAATTTTGCAGTATATACGCACGATATAAATGTAACGTTTCATTATTGGTTAAATTATTGATTATTGATTATATGAAAGCATGGTAGTGGTTATTTAAGCGAGGAGAATAGTAGTGGAAAAATAGTGGATTAATATAGAAAGGTTATTATAGTATTAATCATGTATTTAGGAATAGGCTCATTTGATTGGTTACGCCATTTTGTCATGAGCAATAGCGGATTGTAAGAGGATAGAATATATGCAAGCAGGATGTTCAAAATTGAAACATTAAATTTCGGGTCTAAATTTCAACGGCGAACGTCGCCGTTATATTCAAACGATTGCCTCAAAAATCAAAACACGAGCGAGAACAAACAGCCTCGCGATCACCCGCTCGGTGCGTGATCGCGTTATTCTTATAGTGAAAAACCGTGACAAACATCTGGTTCTAGAACGTTCGATGCCAAAAAAGCTTGTTATTCACATCGGCAGAGCGCGAGTTTCCGCGGTCGGTCGATTTAGTCTGCCTACGACAACGATTCGAGCCGGTCGAAATTCATCGATCTTTCTCATTTGCATTTCGCTTATTCTCGCTCGTATCGCGTACTCAGTAAGCTTACTCGTCTCTAAATCGTTCCGAATTGTCTCGCATCTGATCGCGTTCATATTCTTGCGGCGGTCAATTCGGTAATATCTCAAACTGTATTCTTCAATCAGTTAGTGCTAAGACATTGTGAACGTTAATTGTGTGGAGTCCGAGAGTCGACGCTCGTTAACCGCATCGCGAATGTCCTCTGCCTCGCGCCAAATTCCATCCGGCGTCCGCGTACAATATTTCCGCTCTCGCGAGAGTTTCTAGCAAGAAGCTCTTAATCAAGATTTCCGAATCGCGAAAAAGGACAGTAACTAACAGGACAAGTCGAAGATTTCCGTTGGAGTCGCGGAAGACGTGCCGTCGCTCGCTCCAATCATTCAAAATAAAACGACTATCTAAAACAATCTGCACTCAAGTCTTTTCCAAAATCTCCTTGTCCTCCAGCGGATCTACGGATTCGCGTTACATACAGCTTCTCGCTCATCTCTGAGCGTTTCTAAAGATTCGGGCGATCTTTTCGAGGTCGACTCCCGAACACAGGATACTTAGTAAATTTTATATGCAAGGCTGTGTTCCGATTCTTCACACGATGGGTGATAGTCGGGTGAGCGGGTGATGGGCGGAGCTTAACGAAAAGTGTCTGAAAGGATAATGGAATCAAAACGCACTCCGTAGGAGTCTGAAGTCTCCAAATGACGTTGGCATCTCAATAATGCGTGATCGCCCTACCTAGTCAGAAATGAATCAAGGGTTGAGTTATCGTTGGCAGGAAAGCGGGCAAAGAAAGAGTTATTGTGCGTTGTAACTTGTGTGTTTGCGAGGAAAAGAAATCAGTTCTAACGAGCCTGGTTGAGCCAAATCTGGTTATAAGTATATTTAAAATGTTTATATGAAAACTGACTGTGTTCCCAGAAAACATTTTGCTTGCATATTATGCAAACAAAACCCTATCTCAGTGCATCGTTATAAAAGTAATAATCAAATTTTATATGAGCTAGCTATTTGCGTGCATATACGCAAAATACGTACAATATAGACCAAACATTCTACGAGCAAACAATGAGCAAATTTCATATTATCCAGATAACAATTTTTGTATGCAAATCTATATATTTTGTGCATAAATCTTGTACAAGATTTGCCTGAATTTTGCTTGTAAATGGCTAGTATGTATAAATTTTGCTGGCTGAGGCGGCCTACGGCAACCACAAAATTACGGCAGCGCAATATTCGCGAAATATTAGCGTTTCTCGCAAGCGCTCGCCCGTCCGCTCGTAGTGCGGGAGACGCCGCTAGTCGGCGCAAGGCGCTCGGGCCAACATGGAAGTGGAAAGCAGTCCGGCGCGCATATAGCGCGTCCGCGCGTAGTTGCGGGCGGCAACGCTAGAGGGCGCAGGGCGCCCGGGCCAACCTGGAAGTGGAAAGGCGTCCGGCCAGAATATAGGTCAGACTCCCTGCGGTGAAAACACAAAGAAAGTTCTTGGCGCCAGACGCCTCACTTTCAAGCGCAAGTCGCTAAAACGTTGGAGAAAGAGGCAGAAGAAAGCGCTAGACGCTAGCTCTCAACGATAAAGGAGGTTCTCGGCGCTAGACGCCGGACCAGCAACAGCTCACCACGCCTCGCAAACAGGACGGGCATCCGCAACTCGGCCATCAGAAGTCGAGATTACTTCGCGGCGCAAAACTAGTCCAGCGCCGCTACATCTCGCCTCGGCTAAGCGGAGAAAAGTCGGCGACCAGTCGCCTCCAGCATCAGGCGCTCGGTCGCCTCCAGCAGCAGGCGCTCGGTCGCCTCCAGCAGCAGGCGCTCGGTCGCCTCCAGCCTCAGGCGCTCGGTCGCCAAGAGCTCACGGCGCCCAGTTGCCTCCAGCAACCTGCGCTCAGTCGCCAAGGACAACCGACGCACAATTGCCGTATCCACCAGGCGCTCAGCCGCTGCATCCTCTGGGCACTATAGACCTGACCCTCGGCGTCAGTCCGCTATACGCCAGGGACGAACAACCGGCTCCAGGAGCCCCACTACCGCTGTCCAAGCAGAGTTACCTCCCGGGCAGCCCCGGAAAGAAAAGGAAGGACACTAAGGCCCGGCTGCAAGCACTGTTCGGCGCTAGCCCGCCAAAGATCAGCCCCGGCCGTACCGGTTCAGGAATTAGGAGGGATCGACCGGTCACTCCGGACATCGGACGGCCACGGAGTACCACGCCTTCGATCCAGTGGTATCCTCCTCCTCTCATTTCGCCGCTACGAAGGACGCCACGAAAGGAGAGCATTGCCACGCAGACGAGCCCCCGGAAAATCTACGTTGACACGGCGACGCAAACAAAGAAGCGGGGAGGAAGGGCACGTAAAGTGCTACTAAACAACAATAGTCAAACGTGCAATCGCAATTATAATAAAGAGAATCGTTTATACAAATGTAAGACAGGAATGGAGAGAACAGAATAAATTATATTTATGATGACAAAAACATTCATTTCTCTACCTACAACTTTGGGTTACGAACTGCGTAAAACAAACTAGCATAGAAACTACGCATATAACCGCGTACCACACGCATCCCATACTGGCCATTTGCTATTTCTATAACGATGTACTAAAATAGGATTTTGTACATTTGCATTTTTTACAAGCAAAATATTTTCTGGGTTTATATCTATATAACCATTTGCCATTTCTAGGAGTTTCTTTACAAAAAGATTGAACTCTTCATTAAAGAATCTCTTACACATGGATGAGTGCCGGCGAACTATTGTGCTTACTGCGATTACTCTCAGTAATGATTTTCTCCGTTGCCATATATCTTTTGATACAGATAGTGAAACCAATGATGATTCGGATTTAGACGAAGGAGATATAAGAAGAAGAGATCAGTTACATGGAGTTCAACGAAAACCTCCAAGAGTTGAAGGTTATGTTGAAATAACCGTTCCAAGACTAAGCACACAGCAGTTTAGAAGGCATTTTCGCATGGGAGCGGTGGACTTGGACACAGTACAATTGGACACGGTGCAAATGAACACGAAACTTTGCACACGGCTTAATTGGACACAGTGCATTTGGACACAATAATTTTGGACACAGTAGCTTTTGGACACAGAAGAAAATTCATTTGGACACCGTTCAGTAGCACACCGGTCAGTTGCACACCGTTCAGTTGCACACCGTTTAGTTGCACACATAAAAATGCACACCGTTCAGTTGGACACATAAAAATGCACACCGTTCAGCTGCACACCGTTCAGTTGCACACCGTTCAGTTGCACACCGCCCAATTGCACACCGCTCAGTTGCACACCGCTCAGTTGCACACCGCTCAGTTGCACACCGTTCAGTTGCACATCGTTAATTTGCCCACCGTAGTTGTAAAGCGAGGTCCCTGCCTACCGGCGGGGTAGGTACGGGAGGAGGGCCGAAGGCCCCTCTTGCACCCTCCCGTGTGTGTGTGTGTGTGTGTGTGCGTGTGTGTGCAACTGAGCGGTGTGCAATTGAGCGGTGTACAACTGAGCGGTGTGCAATTGAGCGGTGTGCAACTGAACGGTGTGCAACTGAACGGTGTGCAACTGAGCGGTGTGCAACTGAACGGTATGCATTTTTATGTGTTCAACTGAACGGTGTGCATTTTTATGTGTGCAACTGAACGATGTGCAACTGACAGGTATGCTACTGAACGGTGTCCAAATGAATTTTCTTCTGTGTCCAAAAGCTACTGTGTCCAATTGAACCGTGTGCAAAGTTTCGTGTCCATTTGCAACATGTCCATTTGCACCGTGTCCAATTGTACTGTGTCCAAGTGAAGGCCACTCTTTTCGCATGACCCCAACAATATATGAAAATCTAGAGACAATGCTCGGTCCTGTACTCTCATTTTCCGAAAAAAAATCTGTAATTTCAGTGAGGAAACAATTACTAGGAACGTTATGGTTATTAGCAACACCTGATTCTTATTGGTAAGTTTCTGATAAACATTTGCTCTTATGCAAACAAACAATGTATGATGATTTAATTAGTATGAATTATTGATTTCAGTTCTGTAGGGGAGAGGTTTGATCTCGCTAAGAGTTCGTTAAACAAAAGTTTCATGAGAGTCATTGAATGTTTAAATGACATAGCAAGCCAAATTATTTTATGGCCAAGAGGGGAAGAACTTGATAGAGTGAAAGCAGATTTCAATAAAAATTCATCGTTGCAAGGCATAATTGGTGCCACTGATGGCACGCATATTCTCATAAAAGCTCCTAAGGTATGTAATTACATTATTGATATATTGTAGCTTTAATGTAGTTGGAATTAGAATTAGGAGGTAAGAAAAAATAGTATCATGCCTTTCTTTCTTTCCAGATTGATTCCCAATATTATAAAACCTATAAGAAAACGTATGCCATAATTTTGCAGGCTGTCTGTGATGCTCATATGAAATTTACTGATTGTTTTGCGGGATTTGCCGGTTCAGTTGGAGATCTAAGGGTCTTCAGAAATTCAGACTTGTGGAGAGAAGTTCAAGCACATAAACAGTCCTATTTCCCAAATGATGAATTTATTATTGGTGATAAGGCATATCCTGTCTTAACATGGTGTATGTCCCCATATATTGACCGTGGTCAACTTACAATTGTAAGATGATTTTATTACATATTTTTATATTTTTTCTTATAGTAAGAAAATTTGTTCAAATATGTACATTTTATGATATTTTTTAGGCCCAGAAGAAATTTAACATCGCTCTTTCATCAAAACGATCAATGATCGAACGTGTATTTGCACTACTAAAAGGTAGATTCCGAAGGCTGAAGTTTCTCGATATGAACGTTGATGAGATGATTCCTTATGTCATAACTGCTTGTACAATATTGCATAATATATGCCTGGATGGTATTGACGAAAATGATATAGACGATTTCATACAAGAAATAAAATAAATATGGAAAGAAGATATGGAAATGGAAAATGATGAGGCTTATATTGGAAATATACTTAATGAAGAAGCAGGAGAAAGAAAACGTGAATACTTGTGTGCACTTGTCGCTGAAGCTTAATATTAACAAATTTAATTTGATCATTCCTCTTATAAGAATGTATTTTAATTAAAAAGATATTATAATTGTTATAATATTTAACATAGTAAAGTTCAAACATGCTATTTTGTAATGTAAAAGAGGCAGATGCAGCTTGTTTTACTAATTTGAAGTTCTTATTTATTTCGGATTTAAAATATTAAATTCTGCATTTTGTAATATGTATACTTATATTTAATAATAAATACGCAAGAGTGCGTATGCGTGCGTGCATATTCGCTTTATCATATCATCTTTATATAGACATTTCATTTCTTTCATATGTGATTTATTTTATATAATTTCTTTATTATTTTGTGTATATACATATATAGTAAGATAGATATAACAAATTTGTTGTATTATAAGGGTTGTATTATAAAGAAACATTATTTAGTTATCTTTTGATTTATTGAACTAAAACTTATGTTGTAAAATTACATTGTTACATAAGAACATGAAAAGATGTATATATGAAAAAGTAAAATAAACTTTCTACTATTTCCCAATCTAAGAACAATATCTTTTAGCTGTTCTAAATATAAATTTAAACACTATATTAATTAGAAGGTACAACCTATTCGTAGTATCAAAATAACTTTTCTGTTTATTTTCTTAACAATAATGAATAATTAACTCAGGAGAAAAAGATAACTTTATAATCTTATCTTATATATCACATAAAAGAACCAATGGTTCCATAATAGAAAAATGAAAACATTTCTGAACTGAACTAAACATTATAAACGAACAATAATATTTATATTTATGTATCGCATTTATCTTTGTAATTATATATCACATATAATAAGCTACTCCTGAGAAAAACAAAATTGTTCAATCTACTACTCAAAAGTATTACATAAAATATTAAAAAATTAAGAAACATAAAATATTCTATGAAAACAATCAGTTGTATGTGAAACCACAACATAAGAAAATTTATGTCTTAAACATAAAACATTTTGAAAAATAAAAATGCTTTTATAAAATTGCATTATAAGGCAATTAACGTTAACAAGAAAAAATTAAATAAGTCGATTTTTAAAGTTAGTAATACATTACATGTTAGGGTTTTTCAAATAATTTATCCATTTGCTCTTTATAAATCATTATAGCTTTATCTTGTCTTTCGATTTTCTCCTTATGTCGCTGCATTCTAGCTTGTTCCCGTTCCTGTGCTTCTAGTTTTTGTTGTACACTCCATTTTTCAAATTCTTGCGCTATTTTACTTCTCTTTTTATTTGGCATTGATGATTCATTTTCTTTTTCATCACAGCTGTCAGAACTACATTGTGATACTGTTCTCTCCGAATTCACATATAACCTCTTTCTCAGCGTTGATGATATTGAAATTGATTTTACTATTGGTTTTTCACCTAAAACAGCCTCCATCTCATCATAAAATTTACATGTCTTGAGTTCAGCTCCACTCTGATTGTTATGATCCTTTATTTTGGTATATCCTATTCTAACATCCTTAAACTTGTTCTCACACTGAGTACCAGTAAAACTCCACAAGGGATTTTCTTTTTTTAGATCATCTGCTATCATTTGCCATACTTTATTGTTTCTGATCTGGGTATTTTTAAAATCATTTTCGTGATTTTTCTAATTTCGGATAAGTGCTTTAACAGCATTGGCATCTGTTCATTTAACTGGTACAAAATCCGACGAAAAAAGATTTGTATTACAACTTTCGGATAAAGTTCTGAAAAGGTCCCGTCTCCGATGAAACTCAGTATACTTACGTATTTTGATGCGCTGATTACGAATATCATAGTGAAACTTGGCGACTATTTGATTTTCATGGTGAAAACGATGAAAAACCCATAAAATTATAGTTTTTTACGCTTATCTCAGTAAATACGGAAAATCATGATAAATGTTTTAGATAAAAGTTTTAGATCTCACAGAGATAAACATTTTATGTCCTATTCATTTTTACCGTACAAGTGATAGTTTTCGAGAAAATCAAAGTTAAACATATATCTCAAACCAATTGCTGTATAGGTGAAAACACAAAGGCTGACAGTACTGCGTAGAAGTCTCAATATATAACCTCGCTTTGCGTGGAAAGTTGCAAACCCATGTGGAACTTCGCTTCGCGTGGAAAAGTGTATGCGTGGAAACAGTGGGTTCCGCCCCCCTGCGCGGGGCTCCACTACCAAAAAACTAGACAAATAGGTTTGCGTGGAACCTCGCTTTGCGTGGAAAGTTGCAAACCCATGTGGAACCTCGCTTCGCGTGGAAAAGTGTATGCGTAGAAACAGTGGGTTCCGCCCCCCTATGGGGGGCTCCACTACCAAAAAACTAGGCAAATAGGTTTGCGTGGAACCTCGCTTTGCGTGGAAAGTTGCAAACCCATGTGGAATCGTATATGTACTGCAAAGTACATGCTTAGATGGGAGGACAGATATAAAATTTAGAATCCATCGTTTTTGTCGAAAACTATCACTCGTACGGTAAAAATGAATAGGACATAAAATGTTTATCTCTGTGAGATCTAAAACTTTTGTCTAAAACATATCATGATTTTCCGTATTTACTGAGATAAGCGTAAAAAACTATAATTTTGATGGGTTTTTCATGGTTTTCACCATGAAAATCAAATAGTCGCCAATTTTCACTATGATATTCGTAATCAGCGGATCAAAATACGTAAGAATACTGAGTTTCAAAAAAATCGAGGTTGAGTACTTTTCGGAACTACACCCCAACTTTCTACAATAAAATGATTACCAATAGAAGAAAAGCATATAATACATATGAAACCAAATTTTTATTTATTCAAAAATATATCCAAATTGTTGTAGGGTCTATTTAGAATAAACTCAGTATTACTTGTATCAGTTTCATCAGCGCTTGATAAAACTGGGGGAATAATACCAGTATTACAATTTTCTGCAACAGAATAATGCACTAATAGCAAAGAAACATAATAAAAAGAAAATCAATAGTCTATTTATACAAAAATATACATAAAAATATACTTGAGTTTTCTACTACATGAAGATTAAAAAACTGTCTTGTTTCCGATGTGTCAAGGATTACCGTAAGAACATCAGCTGTAATAAATCATATTTATTAGATTCTAAATAAATATATATATATATATATATATATATATATATATATATATATATATATATAATCTAATAAATATGAGCAGCTTACTAATTTTATCAGAACTATATCGTGATACTGCTCTCTCTGAATTCACACATAACCTCTTTTTCAACGTTGATGATATTGAAATTGGTTTTACTATTGGTTTTTCACCTAAAACAGCCTCCATCTCATCACAAAATTTACATGTTTTGAGTTCAGCTCCACTCTGGTTGTTATGATCCTTTATTTTGGTATATGCTTTTCTAACATCCCTAAACTTGTTCTCACATTGAGTACCAGTGAAACCCCACAAGGAATTTTCTTTTTTCAAATCACCCGCTCTCATTTGCCATACCTTATTGTTTTTGATCTGGATATCTTTGAAATCATTTTTGTGATTTTTCCAGTTTGAGGTAAGTGCTTTAACAGCATTGGCATCTGCCCATTTAACTGGTACAAAATCCGACGAAAGAAAATCTGTATTACAACTTTCTACAATAAAATGATTACCAATAAAAGAAAAGCATATAATACAAATTTTTATTTATTCAAAGATATACCTGAATTGTTGTAGGATCTGTTTAGAATAAGCTCAGTATTACTTATATCAGTTTCATCAGCGCTTGATAAAACTGGGGGAATAATACCAGTATTACAATTTTCTGCAACAGAATAATAGCAAAGAAACATAATAAAAAGAAAATTAATAGTCTATTTATACAGAAATATACATAAAAATATAGTTTTCTACTACATGAAGATTAAAAAACTGTCTTGTTTCCGATGTGTCAAGAATTACCGTAAGAATATCAGCTGTAATAAATCATATTTATTAGATTCTAAATAAATATATATATATATATATATATATATATATATATATATATATATATAATCTAATAAATATGAGCAGCTTACTAATTTTATCACGAATAATTAATGATCCATCAAAACTAATTTCATTGTTTTGCGATTTACATAACTCATGTCTTTTGGCATTTAGAATAAATCTCTTGGCTGAGTTTGACATTTTTACAAGTTCCAAAATGTATTGATTGCTTAACACAAAATGTTGTGTTTGAGCTGCGTTCGTGTAGCTCGTTTTTTCACTAAAAGCGCTCATAAACGTTTTCACACTATCACTATTCGATTTCGCAGTTTTACTAACAATCAAAGCGTCAATACTAGTATGCTAAAAAATTACCTTTTTTAAAAAAAAAGTGAAAAAAAAGCGCAAGTGCACGCGCATAAGCGCCTTTTACTATAAAAGAACTCTTATACAAAATAGTGTTATTTTAATTATTTTAATACACAAACACTGTCACATCCAAACTAAAAAACTGTTTCACAAAATAGATGTTTTAATTTTCTACAAAAATAGTGTGATATCTGATAAAAATATTGCGCCAAATAATAAAAATTTATGTTAAAAATTAATTTATTATTATTTCTAATATTAAGAATTGTATCAAATTGCAATGTGATTAAAATAGTGGAACATATTTAAGTGAAAGAAATTTTTTATTAAGAAAACAAATTTCAGTATAAAATAACTTTTTAATTAGAGAAAAACTTGGCGCTGCAAAAATTCAAAATGTAAATAATACGTTAATTAGCATATGTTCAGTTTAGCAGCGCCAAGTTTTTCTCTAATTAAAAAGTTATTTTATACTGAAATTTGTTTTCTTAATAAAAAATTTCTTTCACTTAAATATGTTCCACTATTTTAATTACATTGCAATTTGATACAATTCTTAATATTAGAAATAATAATAAATTAATTTTTAACATAAATTTTTATTATTTGGCGCAATATTTTTATCATATATCACACTATTTTTGTAGAAAATTAAAACATCTATTTTGTGAAACAGTTTTTTAGTTTGGATGTGACAGTGTTTTTGTATTAAAATAATTAAAATAACACTATTTTGTATAAGAGTTCTTTTATAGTAAAAGGCGCTTATGCGCGTGCACTTGGCGCTTTTTTTCACTTTTTTTTTAAAAAGGTAATTTTTTAGCAGTTATATCATTCCTTTTTTTTTTAAAAAAATGTCATATACATGTTTTGCTACTATACACATGTTTACGAGCAGTCAGATAAAATTAATATATCTATTATATTTCCGAATTATAAAAAGCAAACCTTTTATTTCTTTGATTTCTATTGAACAATATCTATTCGTACATTCTTTTTTAAAAAAAATTATTATCATTAAAATTAAAATATATTATTATATGCTTGTGCTATGCTATAAATTGTTTGATTAATCCGTCTTGTATCTTGATTATATATCAAAAACGAAAGATGTAAAAAGAAATCCAGTGTATTCAAATGCATTTATCAAAGGATTGTCATCATATAGTTATTTGTCATGCATCATTTATTATGCAATTATAGGTAAGTAATATTGGTGAAACACAGTCTGTGTGTGCAATTAAGTCTTATAAATTTCTATTTATATTTTATTTTGTCATGCATCATTTATTATGCAATTATAGGTAAGTAATATTGGTGAAACACAGTCTGTGTGTGCAATTAAGTCTTATAAATTTCTATTTATATTTTATTTCTATTTCTATTTTTTTTAATAATTTATAAATTTTTATAATAAGTTTATAAATACATTTATTTTTCAATGGAACTAGAAAAATTTTTCAAACTGTTCAGATTTTGACAGAAGTCTGCGACAACATGTCTATTGTAAACCAATCCTTGTATCGATACTAAAAAGAACAAAATAATGAATAATATCAGTTTTAATATAAATTTCTTCTGTCAAATATATATACCAAATAGCATTCTGACAGATGGAAAAATACAATATAACAGATCTATTATATTCATTAACAATACTGAAACATGCTTCATCTATTTCAAGCAATGCATTCGCATCGAAACAAGAATTAATTACAATATGTTGATTTGCAATAAACATGATGCCACAGGCTTTGTCAAAATTTTATCAACAGCTTGAAAAATTCTTCTACTTCCACTGAAAAATAAATGTATATTTATCAATTATTCATAAGACATGCATTAACTTTACACAGACTGCATTTCACCAATTATAGTTACATATGATGCATGACGAATAACTATATTTATCTATTTTTTTTAATAATTTATAAATTTTTATAATAAATTTATAAATACATTTATTTTTCAATGGAACTAGAAAAATTTTTCAAGTTGTTAAGATTTTGATAAAGTCTGCGGCAACACGTCTATTGCAAACCAACATATTGCAACCAATTCTTGTCTCAATACTAAAAAGAACAAAATAATCAATAATATCAGTTTTAATAATAAATTTCTTCTGTCAAATATATATACCAAATAGCATTCCAACAGATAGAAAAATACAACGTAACAAATCTATTATATTCATTAACAATACTAGAACATGCTTCATCTATTTCAAGCAATGCATTCGCATCGAAATAAGAATTAACTATAATATGTTGATTTGCAATAAACATGATGCCACAGACTTTGTCAAAATCTTATCAACAGCTTGAAAAATTCTTCTACTTCCACTGAAAAGTAAATGTATATTTATAAATTATTCATAAGACATGCATTAACTTTACACACAGACTGCATTTCACCAATGTTATTTATACTTATCTGTAGTCATATGATGCATGACAAATAACTATATGATGACACTCCTTTAACAAATGCATTCAAATATACTAGATTCTTGTGTACGTATGCCTATATTACTATTCGCAGTTATCCATACTGGTTTTTGACAGGTACTGGACGTTAAATTTTCCAGAGTGCAATATTATATAGCGTAGCACTCTTTCATTTATAAAAAAGTAAAGCTGCAAAATTCTTCCTGATACTTCTGGGTAGTTGAATCTATAAAATACACACACACATATCTTATAATAAACATATTATAGAATACACACATCTTTTTTTTATAAATATATGTATTGCGATGCTTTGTTCTGTTTTTACATATACATAAATTACTTTTGTAATGTTTTAGTTTTCTCTAATATAAATGAGATATACCTGATCCAACTATCCACAAGTATTACGAAGAATTTTGCATCTTTACTTTTTTATAAATGAAAGCGTACGAACACTGCACCCGGCATTTTGCAAACTTAACCTATACCTGTCAAAAGCAAGTATGGATGCATGCAAGCGGTAACATCGAAGCGCCGTTAGCGCAATCTTTCGTCAAAGACGCCAACCGTACAAGAAATACATTGCCATTATTACATATGTGTTGTGTACGTGTATATATACGTGTAGCATAATACCACTATATTCTATGCATGTGTTGTATACATATATAGCGGTAAAGGGGACGACGACGACGATGATGATGATGATGGAGATGGTGACGTTTCTTACATGAAAATTTCCACATTTCGACTTTGCTTCGTAATATCTTTGCTTTATAGAACATGCAGAGCGAAAATAAAGACACTTTCCTTATATAAATCGAACCCAAGCTATCGATTAAGCTTATCAAGAATTCGATCGGTTCAGCCGTTATTCAGATCTGGTAATCTAAGGTACTCTCAACTATCCGACTCGCGTATAGATACCCGGGGTGCCTCGCTGTTACTACGCGCGGTCTTTGCTTCGCGTGACTTGGCGCGAGACACTACCGTGTCTCTTGATTATGTATGTATCATGATGATATGGCGCATTGCGGTCCCGAGAAAACTTATAAAGGAATTTCCGCGAATTATTGGTTTCCTTCACTTAAAAAGAAAATCAATAATTATATAGAAAATTGTATAATATGTTTATTGAATAACACTGCTGTAAATTCGCGTGAAGGTGAACTTCAGATATCAGATTCCCCCTCTAAACCATTTGAGATTTTTCATACAGATCATTTTGGGCCTATTAAGGAATCTCATGACGGTTTTAAACATATTTTGCTGGTTATAGATGCCTTTAGTAGATATACTTGGCTTTTCGCTACAAAATCAACTAATTCTCGTGAAACAATGAAAAACTTATCTATTATTTTTAAAAATTTTGGAAATCCTTCTGTTCTTGTTTCTGATAGAGGAACAGCGTTCACCTCACAAGAATTCGCTAACTTTTTAAAACATTATAATGTTGTTCATCGACAGGTAGCTGTAGCGGCACCTTGGGCTAATGGCTTGATCGAAAGAGTAAATAGATTTCTAAAATCTTCTTTAAAAAAAATAATCGAGGATGATCAATTGTGGAACGCACACTTGGACACCGTGCAATATGTGATCAATAACACATACCATTCCTCGGTAAAAGCTACTCCATCGAAATTATTGTTTGGTGTGGAAATGAAAAGACACCCGGATGCTGAATTAATAAATTTTCTAAATAAAATATCTAAATTTGAATTTAACGTTATTGAAAACAGGGATATAGCAAGAGAACTTGCTATAGAGTCTTCTAATAAAATAAAAAATTATAATAAAGAATACTACGATGAAAGGCATAAGAAGCCTACTTTGTATAATGTAGATGATTATGTTCTAATCAAAGATTCAATTCTAAAACCAGGCGAAGATAAAAAATTAAAGCTTGTTTACAAAGGTCCATATGTCATTACTAAAATTTTAAACAATAATAGGTATGTCGTTCAAAATATCCCTGGATTCAATATAACTTCCAGACCATACAATTCTGTATTATCTTCCGATCGGATTAAACCGTGGAGTAAACTTTAAAAGAAATGTAACTATGTTTTGTTTATACTAATGTACATATTAATACTAATTGTATATTTTGCGTTTAATTTTAATATACATACCTAAGATGCTTCGTTCAATACCGTCATGTATTATGTTTGTTTTAGTGCTATTGTTAAAAACACTTTATATTATTCTGATTATAATATTCAACGCTAGAATTAAGAACCAAAGAGTCTTTAACCAAATTCGGCTTAGGCTTTTGATTATGTATATTTAGTTGTAATTTAAATTATGATTATTTAGATTTCCATAGTCTTTAACATTTATAGTATAATATTGTAAAATGGATCATTCGGGACGAATGACTAGGTCAGGTATGGCCGAAGCTGTAAGACGCTATAGGGCTTATACTCCATTCGGCATAACTTCCTGCCGCCATCTTTATTGCGCGCGCAGCCGTTGTCTCGTTGCATGCCAACTCGACAACAGCGCCTTCAATTGTTAGTCACTTAGCAACCTATGTTTGTTAGTGTTGCGAGGCAACCATGGGTTGTTAAGGGTTCGAGGTACGGAAGAGCGAGTTGAGTCGCGATTCGTGTACCGGCTTTCATACGGTTAAGACCGTTTACTTATTTCTCCGTGCGCTCTTCCTCGCTATTCGCGTCAGCGCCCGTTAAGTATTTGATACGCGAGATCCAATCATTTGTGTTACAGTTGCGATAGATACAAATATCGTTTGTTAATAAACAACCAGTTCTAGCAAATCCTTTCACGCCTTCATTCCTGACACATAAATCTCATTAACCCCTCGGTACATCCTCACACAATACTAGTATTAACAACGTATAAACCTCTTCTTTTTTTTTTATTGGCGTAAGCCTGTAAACCTCTGTAAACACCTGTAAAAACCTGTTACGCAAACGCAGTTTATAGCTAATAATATATATTGACCGTGTTCCGATATTCACTGCCAGTACTGAAAATCTATAGTTTATGTCATATACACTATAGATTTTCAGTACTGGCAGTGAATATCGGAACACGGCCATTATTACATCATGGTTTATAGCATACATAAAGCCGGTATCAGACATGAGATTATACACAATTTTCAATGCATCTGATGTCCGATTCTGGCTTACAATATGAACTAGATTTTTCAATATTGCCCGCACTTATTGCCACTCATCTTCACCCAAACCACCCGGCTCCCGGAGCCGGGTGGTTTTTACGCTCACCCGGGTGGATAGAGTGACAGTTTGAACGTCTCACTTCAGAGTCCGGCGGGAGCATTTGGGAGGAATCTGAATCTGGGTATCTGGATGCACCCGGGTGGGGAATCGGAACACAGCCCAAGATGGATGATGTGTATTTTTAATTAGGTTACCTAGGAACTAGATGCCTCTCTTGCACGGCGGCCATCTTGTTGAATCTTAAGGCTATATCATAGGATGTTGAAACTCTATAATTATTTTAAGAGTTTCTCAAGCATTTAACTGAAATGAGATGTAATTAAGAATTCTAGTATTTCATGTAATATATACAGAATGTTAGAAAAGTCTGGAAACGGTCAAATATCTCGTAAACAATGCATTTTAGATAAAAATGTTTCAGACAAAAGTTGTATGGTTTCGAGGGGGACATAAGGTGGTGTCATTAATTTGACCTTGAATAGTTGCTTGAAGGTCATGTGAAGGTCACCTCTAATTTTTTAAATGGAACTCCCTATTTTTCATTACATATTCTTATAGCTTACCTCGAGTGTTTTCCAAAACACTATAATAAAGTATTTTTTCATTAAGTACTTTTCGAGTTATTTTATATTTTAATCTGACATATTTTGATATAAAAAATAAAATATCTCGTAAGATATTTAGTTTTCGATAATCTTACCGTAATATTTTTATGTACAGAATAATGAGACAAATCAATTAGTATAAAAAAATAATTGTTTTTAAGAAAATTATTTACAATGTATTTTTTTAAACAATTATTTGTTTTTTTTATACCAGTTGATTTGTCTTATTATTCTGTACATAAAAGTATTACGGTAAGATTATCGAAAACTAAATATTTTACGAGATATTTTATTTTTTATATCAGAATATGTTAGATTAAGATATAAAATAACTCAAAAAGTACTTAATGAAAAAATACTTTATGATAGTGTTTTGAAAAGCTCTAGAGATAAGTTACAAGAATATGTAATAAAAAAGAGGGGTTCCATTTAAGAAAACGTCGATCACATTAATCTCACCTTGAAAAGGTCACTCAAGGTCAAATCCATATTTTCATCATGTGGCCCCCTCCGAACCCTACAACTTTTGTTTGAAACATTTTTTTCGATAAAGCTTACTTTCCGAGATATTTTACAGTTTCAAGTTAAAAAACACCCTGTATATATAATTTCTAAAAACTTACCTTTTTAAAAAAAGGTAAAAAAAGGCGCCAAGTACATGCGCTAATTGTGAAAAACTGTTATATGTATTGATAAAAAAAATTTCCTATAAAAATAATTCTATCAAAAAATTGCGCCAAATGAATAAAAATTTATGCTATAAAATTTATTTTGGTAATTATTTACTATAAGGGACCCAGCTCCAATGACGTTGACCTTGACATATGTTGTCAAGGACATAATCCTGAGTAACTTTTCCTTATAACTTAATCGGCGGTCATTGTTTATTAAAAAGTTATTAACAAATAAAGTTTGAGAAATAAAACGTAATTTTTACATGAGTTTGTAATTTCCACGCAAGAAGCGAGGTCCATCCGCATCAGGACGTTGTATAACTCAAATCAAATTTTCAGAAATAGGTTTGAGTTAGGTTATATCTTCCGGAAGTGGAGCCCCCCCCGTAGGGGGGGGGGGCGGAACCCACTGCGTTCACGCTTATACTTTCCCATTCCCACAACAATCGTGAGGTGAACCTCGCTTCGCGTTGTAAAGTATATGCGTGGACACAGTGGGTTCCGTACCCCCTACGGGGGGGCTCCACTTCCGGAAAATATAACCTAATCCAAACCTATTTCTGATTTAAAACTAAAATTTGGAGTGGATTACGTTGTATAACTCAAACCAAATTTTCAGAAATAGGTTTGAGTTAGGTTATATCTTCCGGAAGTGGAGCCCCACCGTAGGGGGAGCGGAACTCACTGCGTTCACGCATACACTCCCATCCACACAACAATTCTGGGCTGAATCTCGCTTCGCATCGTAAAGTATATGCATGAACACAGTGGGTTCCGCCCCCTCCCCACGGGGGGGGGGGTGGGCTCCACTTCCGAAAAATATAACGTAACCCAAATCTATTTCTGATTTAAAACTAAAATTTGATTCAAGTTACGTTATATAACTCAAACCAAATTTTCGTTTCGAATCTAACTTTAACTTTAAATATCTTAAAAATTATAAGAGACCGCCGATTAAGTTATAAGGAAAAGTTACTCAGGATTATGTCCTTGACAACATATGTCAAGGTAAACATCATTGGAGGTGGGTCCGTTATAGTAAATAATTACCTTTATTTTTTTTTTATTATTATTTAAATAAAAACATTTCAACTAATAAAACTGTTATACAAAGTAGTTGTTTTAATTTCCTAGAAAAATAATGATATCGAAAAGTTATGCCAACTGAATAAAAATTTGTTATAAAATTTGTAACGCGGTCACCTCGCTCGACGCTCGGATCGGCTCGTCGGTGTCCGGGTTCGAGAGGAGGGGAGACTCAAGCTTACGAGACACAGTGTAGGTAGAAATAGATAGTTTATTCAGTTAAAGAAGGATAGATACAGCGTGCAGGGTCTGGCGATAGCGTGCGGTGGAGACGGTCGCTGGTGGCAGGATCTGCGTGACGCGCAGGCGCGAAGCGATGGTCGCAAAGCGGTGAGAAGCGCAAGACAAGTGCGGCGTGCAATCGTTCCCGGTTTTATTTACAGGCGCGGACGGCGCGATTAGAACTAGAGAACTTATTACTAACAGGCCTTACAACTAACGGACTTAGTACTAGACAGGCCTTACTACTAGCAGGTCTTATAACCAGCGGACTTATTACTAGACAGGTCTTATTACTAGCATGCGGTTACAACTAGCGGACTTAGTACGAACAGGCCTTAAGACTAGGATACGGTTATAACTAGCGGACTTAGTACTAACAGGCTTACGACTAGCAGGTCTATTACTACGAGGCTTAGAACTAGCGGACTTATCTCTATCATGCGACTAATATTTACAGCGCGGTCTGTACATGCACTTATAAGCTACTGTCAGGTTAGGCGGCTAGGTATTCCCGGCAGGCTCGAGTGTCACGTCGAGCGCTGCCTACGCAACGGAAGTCGGTTCAACCCGACGGGGCCAAGTACAACCTTGGCCCGAGGTAGGCAGGAGCCGGTTCAACCCGGCGGGGCTGAGTTCAACCTCAGCCCGTGGAGCGGTCGAGACAGGAGTCGGTTCAACCCGACGGGGCCAAGTACAACCTTGGCCCGAGGTATAGAGTGCCGGTTCAACCCGGCGGGGCTGAGTACAACCTCTGCCCTAAGAGGTGCTAGGTAGTGGTGAGATCGGTATCAGGAGCTGGTCGGGATAGGATCTGGTCCCGATGTCTCGGCCGGCCGGGCTTATATACCCGGACGGCGGCCCCCACTGTGCGCCGTTGGTCCGGCGGTGGGAGTCGGTACCGCGTGGGGACCCCGCGAGAGCGAGACAGAGCGTGTCGGCGAGCGAGAGTGCATGCTAAGCGAGATAGCGCGTGTCGGTGAGCGAGAGCGTAAATCGAGCGGGCGTGCGCATGCGTTTGGCAATATGGCGGTAGCGGGATAGGTAAAGCTGGGTGAATAAGCAAGCCGTGTGTAGATATATCTATATTTGGATACTACATGTAGTAACGGCCCTGCCGTTACATCACCCCCTCCGGCTAGATGGTGGCGGTACGGGGTCGTAGGCGGCTGCTCCGCAGGGTGCCATCCTGGTTAAACCGGAGGCTCCAGTGACCCTCCGGGGTCCAGGCGCGGTGTCGGCGCACGTGGTGGACCGCGTGCTGGGGTACCCGGATGGTTCTACCCGGGGCCACCTGGACCTCGACTGGTGTGGCTGGGTGGGCGCCTACGGCCCTTAGGGGTGGCGGCGCTGGATTGTCCCGGGCGGTGGCGGCGCATCGTGGTGGTGCCGGCGGCGGTCGTGGCGTCGCGTATCCGGCGGCCGCTGGGCACCTCGTCGGGGCCGGTCGGTTGTCCCGTGGCGCCTGGTGTCGGGCACCTGCCCGGCGTCGCTGGTCCGTTGATGGTGGTGGAGGCGGCCGGGTCTCGGCCGTTGCGGCGCCGGTGGTCGTGGTAGCTCGGTTGACCCGCGGTGCCGGTGGTCGGGCCCGTGAGGGCCGGTGCCCGGCCGGCGGCGGCGGTGGCGGTACGGACAGGAGGAGGATCTTCCTCCTGTTGCTGGCGTCGCCCCGTTGGATCGCCGTTCCGACGCGGGGCGGTGGTCGGTGGTGTCGGTCGCGCTGCCTCGGCGGCTCGTCTCTGGGCGGTGTGACGGGCGTTGGCCCGGGGCCGTCGGGAAACTCGTATTCCTCGTCCTCGGACCAGCGTCCGAACAACTCCTCTAATTGTCATTGTTCGGCGTCCGTCGGCATTTTCGCGGTCGCGGACTGACTGACTCGTTCGCGATTCGGCGCTCGGTCTCTTATACCGGTCCTTGGAATGCCCGGTATGCGGTATGCGCGGTTTTTGTGTTTTCCGCGGCGCGTTCTCGGACCGGTCACGCCATCGATCGCTTATCGCGAGTTTTGGGACGCTCCGGATCGGTACTCGCGCTTTGTGCTCGTGTCGGTGTCCGGGGTCGGTAGGGCGATCGTTTTCGCTTGTACCGACTCTCGCGGTCGGTATGCGTGGTTTTCCCGGGGTTGGTACGAAAGGGCCGCGTGGGTACCGACGCCCGTGGTCGATAACCGTGCAGTTATCGTGCGTTATCGGTGTTCGCGGTTGATAACTGCCGGGTGGTTTCCCGCCGGAGTAGGTGTGTGGCGGGTTTCGGCGGCCAGGCGTTATTCGTCATTCTCGGGCCGGTCCGGGTGTGCCTTAAGATCTTGCACGTGCACGTGCCTGTGCCAGCGTCCGCGTTGGTCCCGGAGGTCGACGATGACGGGCGAAATAATCTTCCGCACCTCCAGGGGCCCGATAAATTTTGGGGCCAGTTTCGCATTGAAGGCTCTGGCCTTGTTTGACAGGACGTGGTTTCCCCTCCATACGAGTTCCCCCAGTTGTGGTCTCCAGTCGCGCCTTCGTAGGTTGTAATGCCGTTCCTGGTGCTGGAAAGCCCGGGCTAGGTGGATTTTTACGAGCTCATATGCCTCCTGCAGATGCCGCTGCGTGGTTTCCGGTGTCGGGGCGGCTCTTTGGCCCCGTCGGTCCTCTGGGTGCGGTCGGGCTAGCTCTCGGCCATGGTTTAGGTAGACGGGCGTGTGTCCGGTGGCCTCGCTCCAGGCGGTGTTAAAGGCATACTGGAGGGCAGATGTATGTTCGTCCCAGGTTTTCTGATTCCTTCCTACGTATTGCGCGACCATGATTTTAATGGTGCGGTTTGCTCGTTCGACTGGGTTACACTGGGGTGTGTATGGCGGTGCGGTACGGTGCTGGATGCCGAAGGTCCGTAATACTCTTTCCAGCTGCGCTGATTTCAGCTGTGTCCCGTTGTCCGAGATTAACCTTTGCGGACACCCGTGTCGGTAGACGACCTGGTCGGTGAAGGCCCTCGTGACGTTACTCGCGGTGGCTTTTCGGAGGGGCGTGAGCTCGACCCACTTGGTAAAGCGGTCTTGCATCGTTAGTAACCACGTGTGGCCGCGGTTGGAGCGTGGTAGCGGCCCGACCAGGTCGATAGCGACCTGCTGCCATGGCGCGGTAACCGGGCTGGTGTGGAGGTTCCCGGCCGGCCGCAGTTGGGAGGCCTTGTGGGCCAAACAGGTGGTACACGAGCGTACGTACCGAGCGATGTCTCGAAACATCCCCGGCCAGTAGTATAGCTGGGCAATACGGGCCATGGTTTTGGCGGTCCCCAGATGGCCGGATGCCGGATCGTTGTGGTATCGTTGGAGCAGGGCGTGCCGGTCGGAGGTGGGCACGCATCGCTTCCACTGCTCGTCGGCGGTTACCTCCCGGAAATCCAGGTCGTGTAGGATGTGTCGGTATAAGTGCTCCTCGCGTATCTGATAGTCGGCTCGTTCGGCTGGTCGGGTTCGTACGTCTTGGCTGACCCGACGATACCAGGGGCACGGCGGCGCCTGTCGTGCTGCGGCGACCTCTGGTTGGCGAGAGAGCGCGTCGGCTACTTGGTTCTGCGAGCCCCGGCGATACTTTATCTCCATGTCGTGTTGCTGGAGTTCGAAGAGCCAGCGAGCAAGTCGGCCGGTCGGGGCTTCCAGGCGTTGGAGCCATTTTAGGGACTGGTGGTCGGTGAGCACGGTGAACCGGTACCCCTCCAAGTAGTCGCGCATCCGGCGTATCCCCCAGACCACGGCGAGGCACTCTAGCTCGGTTGCGCTGTAGTTCCGTTCGGCTGGGTTGAGGGTTCGGCTGGCATAGGCGATAACCAGCTCCCCCTCCGTGAGTTGCTGCGTGAGCACGGCGCCGAGCCCGTGTGCGCTGGCGTCGGTCTGCAGCGTGAACGGTCGACTGAAATCGGGGCATGCCAGTACCGGGGCGGAGGTTAGGGCGCTCTTAAGGCGCTGGAAGGCCTCGCTCTCGGCCTCACCCCAGGACCAGCGCGCGTTTTTGCGCGTGAGGTGCGTCAGCGGTGTGGTGACAGCGGAGAAGTCCTCTATGAACCACCGGTACCAGGATGCTAGGCCCAGAAATTGGCGGACCTGTCGTAGGTTGGTGGGCGCGGGCCAGTTGGCTATGGCGCTTACTTTCGCTGGGCCGGTTCGGATCCCTTGTCGGTCGACGATGTGCCCCAGGTATCGGAGGCTGTTCCGGCAGAAATGGCACTTGTCGATGTTGAGTCGGAGCTTGGCGGCTCGCAGGCGCCGGAAGACTTCGGCCAGGTGCGTCAGATGGACGTCGAAGGTTGGGCTGGCTACGATGATGTCGTCTAGGTACACCAGGACGTTGGGTTCGAGCTCGGGCCCCAGGATGGAGTCCAGCAGCCGCTGGAACGTGGCGGGAGCCGAGTGTAGCACGAACGGCATGGTCCTGAACTGCATCAGCCCTCTCCCTAGAACGGTGAACGCCGTGGCCGGTCGACTCTCGGGTGCCAGCGGGACTTGCCAGTATCCGTTCTTGAGATCGAGCGTGGTTAGGTATTTGGCGCCTCGGAGCTTATCGAGAGTGGCTGTGATGTGCGGCAGTGGGTAGGCGTCCTTTTGGGTTACCTCGTTCAGTCTCCGGAAATCGATGCAGAATCGATAGGCGCCGTCCTTCTTCTTCACGAGCACGATCGGTGAGCTCCAAGCGCTCTGTGATGGCTCGATTACGCCGGCCTCTTCCATTTTCCGGACTTCTTGGTCGATAACGGCCTGCATGGCCGGATTTCGTGGCCGATACCGCTGTTTGATAGGCTGGTTCATGGTGAGGCGGATCCGGTGTTCCAGGCGGTCCGTCGGTCCGTGCACGGTGTCGAAGGCGGCCAATTCCTGATTCAGGAAGTTTCTCAGGCGGCGGTCTTCGTCCGCGGTCCGAGGCGTCAACCCGGCCGAGATTTCTCCTACGCTGAGTACCGCGTGGGTGGTAACTGTCGGCGGTGCTGGGAGGGCCACTCCGAGCTTGGCCCATAGGTCAATGCCGATCAGGACGGGTCCGCTGAGGTTCGGCATGACCTGGAATTGATGCATTACGGTGCGGTCCATTGTGGCGATCGGCAGGTCTACGGTCTGTGTGATAGGTACGGTGGTGCCGTCGGCCAAGTTGATCTGCTGGGTTACCCCCCTAGGGGGGTGGCCGCAGTACTTGGCGCGTTTTGCCGTGGCCGGGCTCACAAATGAGACTTCGGAGCCGGAGTCTAGCAGTGCCCATATGTGTCGGTCGAGCACTCGTATCTTTATATGCGGCCTAGGCGTAAACCTTATTCGGCTGGAGCGGGTCGGGCGGTGGCCGCTGGTTCCCCGGCCCGAAAGGCGTTTCCCGACGGCGGGTGGCAGTCGCGGGTGAGCACCCCGTCTCGACCGCAGCGAGAGCAGAATTTGCGCGGCGGTCTTTTACAGTCGAGCCGCGTGTGGCCTCGCTGCTTGCAGCGCCAACAGCATTCCTCCCGGCTGTAGGTGGCGGCGGCGACCGGTGAGCTGGGTATACTGCGGTCGGGCGGCCGTTCCTCCCTTTGCCGACGCAGGACCCTCGTCGTGCTCGGTTAACTCGGCGACGCTGATGGCTTCTGCTGCTCGAATATACAACTGGTAGCTGGAGTGTAAGTTGTTGTACAACAGTCGGGCCTTCTCTCGTGGTGTGTAGCCCCCGGCGCGCCTCATTATCGTTAGCAGGTCCGTGGCGTAGTGGTCGAAAGTCTCCCCCGGTCTTTGCCTCCGGGCCTGGGCGTCTTGCCGCAGCTGGTCTTGGTAATCCGGTGGGAGGTACTTTAGCCGGAAGGCGTCGCAAAAGGCGTCCCAGGTGGTCCAATCTTCGTGGTTGTTGCGGTACCACAACAAGGAGTTCCCGCGTAACATCTCGGGTAATCCGAGGAGGAGGAATTCGTCCGCGTAGCGGTACGATCGCCTTAATTCCTCGATTCGCTCGATAAACGCGAAGGGGTCCTTACCTTCGAAGAATAGGGCCCACTTTCGGATGCGGTCTAACATCGCGGTCGGATCGGGTGTGGTCGTTTCGGTACGGTTGGTGATCGGTGCGGTATGTCGACATGGTCTGAGGTCGGCGCGGGCCGTACCGGCGTCGCTTCTTCTTTGTTCGGCATGTCGGTGGTGTTGTGTTCGGGGAATAGCGCGGGATTTTCGGTCACGAAATTTCGCAGTCGATGTCGCAATACGTCGAGATTCCCGGTACTGTCGAGGCTGTGGGTGACTAGAAGAGTCACGAGCTGGACTTTCGTAAGCGCGTATATCCAGGAGATTCTCATCGGGCTGCGCACGCAAGCTGGAGTCTCTACTGGGCAGGTCCCTGTTCGGGCGCCATGTAACGCGGTCACCTCGCTCGACGCTCGGATCGGCTCGTCGGTGTCCGGGTTCGAGAGGAGGGGAGACTCAAGCTTACGAGACACAGTGTAGGTAGAAATAGATAGTTTATTCAGTTAAAGAAGGATAGATACAGCGTGCAGGGTCTGGCGATAGCGTGCGGTGGAGGCGGTCGCTGGTGGCAGGATCTGCGTGACGCGCAGGCGCGAAGCGATGGTCGCAAAGCGGTGAGAAGCGCAAGACAAGTGCGGCGTGCAATCGTTCCCGGTTTTATTTACAGGCGCGGACGGCGCGATTAGAACTAGAGAACTTATTACTAACAGGCCTTACAACTAACGGACTTAGTACTAGACAGGCCTTACTACTAGCAGGTCTTATAACTAGCGGACTTATTACTAGACAGGTCTTATTACTAGTATGCGGTTACAACTAGCGGACTTAGTACGAACATGCCTTAAGACTAGGATACGATTATAACTAGCGGACTTAGTACTAACAGGCTTACGACTAGCAGGTCTATTACTACGAGGCTTAGAACTAGCGGACTTATCTCTATCATGCGACTAATATTTACAGCGCGGTCTGTACATGCACTTATAAGCTACTGTCAGGTTAGGCGGCTAGGTATTGCCGGCAGGCTCGAGTGTCACGTCGAGCGCTGCCTACGCAACGGAAGTCGGTTCAACCCGACGGGGCCAAGTACAACCTTGGCCCGAGGTAGGCAGGAGCCGGTTCAACCCGGCGGGGCTGAGTTCAACCTCAGCCCGTGGAGCGGTCGAGACAGGAGTCGGTTCAACCCGACGGGGCCAAGTACAACCTTGGCCCGAGGTATAGAGTGCCGGTTCAACCCGGCGGGGCTGAGTACAACCTCTGCCCTAAGAGGTGCTAGGTAGTGGTGAGATCGGTATCAGGAGCTGGTCGGGATAGGATCTGGTCCCGATGTCTCGGCCGGCCGGGCTTATATACCCGGACGGCGGCCCCCACTATGCGCCGTTGGTCCGGCGGTGGGAGTCGGTACCGCGTGGGGATCCCGCGAGAGCGAGACAGAGCGTGTCGGCGAGCGAGAGTGCATGCTAAGCGAGATAGCGCGTGTCGGTGAGCGAGAGCGTAAATCGAGCGGGCGTGCGCATGCGTTAGGCAATATGGCGGTAGCGGGATAGGTAAAGCTGGGTGAATAAGCAAGCCGTGTGTAGATATATCTATATTTGGATACATGTAGTAACGGCCCTGCCGTTACAAATTTTTTCATTTTATTATTTCCGTTATTAAGAAAAAATATATTTAATAAATCGCAATATAATTAAAGTAGTAGGGCGTATAGCTAAAATAGAATTATTTTATAATTAATTAAATGCACAATATACACACATCTAACGCTTTGGGATATATTTATTGAAGTAAAATTTCTCATTAACTCTAACTCGCATAAAACAAACTTACACCAAAGCAAAGTATAAAAACTAGGCGTGCCCGGGTCGCATTAAGACATTTTATAAATATATAAATTATTTTGATGTAAGATATGTGAATGATAATATATATAGATAATATATAATGTATATGTATTTATAAATTGAAATTTTAGTAGACTCGTAAATCATTATATAGGGTGTCCCAAAGCACCCTTGACAACGCTCGTGAGCAGGTAGAGCACAGTAAACTGAACAGAAAAGTCCTGTACCATTTTTTTTATATAACGCTTAATAAAGGAGTTATTATTGAGTAAAGTCTGGTCAATCAGCGCAGACTTTTAGCCGGACGCACGTCAGTGAGCCGCCCGTCTGTTAGTGTGCGTCACCGTAGCGATGGAGCGCTCACGCACACTACCAGGCGCGCGGCTAAAGGTCGACGCTGATTGGCCAGACTTTACTCAATAATAACTCCTTTATTAAGTATTATAGAAAAAAATGTTACAGTACTTTTCTGTTCAGTTTACTGTGCTCTACTTGCTCACGAGCGTTGTCAAGGGTATTATGAATTGATATTGTAGCATATATATATATTTTTTTTTAAGTAATGTATGTGAATGATAATATATGTAGATAATATATATAATTGAAATTTTAGTAGATTTGTAAATCATTATATATATATTTTTTAAACATGCTTTTTATATAAAATTTAATAAAATTTTATATAAAATGTAAATATTTAATATAATAATACTTTTATTATATGAATGATGTAAGAAATTTTCACATAATATGAGATATTGTACAACACAAATAAATTTGGGACAATGTTTTAATGCGACCCGGGCACGCCAAGTTTTTATACTTTGCTTTGGTGTAAGTTTGTTTTATGCGACTTAAAGTTTATAAGAAATTTTCCTTCAATAAATATATCCCAAAGCGTTAGATGTGTGTATAATGTGCATTTAATTAATTATAAAATAATTCTATTTTAGCTATATGCCCTACTACTTTAATTATATTGCGATTTATTAAATATATATTTTCTTGATAACGGAAATAATAAAATGAAAAAATTTTATAACAAATTTTTATTCAGTTGGCATAATTTTTCGGTATCATTATTTTGCTAGGAAATTAAAACAACTACTTTGTATAACAGTTTCTTTAGTTAAAATGTTTTTATTTAAATAATAATAAATGAAATAAATTTTTATTCATTTGGCGCAATTTTTTGATATCATTATTTATAAGTAGTTGTTTTAACAACGTTTTTAGTTATATTAATAAATAAAAATAGTATATTAATTAATCTAACAAGTAAATGATCCTGTATGGCGCATTCGTTTATGTTCTCTCTTATTTTACACGATGGGGAATATATTTACTGTGACTGCTAAGTTGAGTCTGTTCCTATTACTCTGTTTGATAAAATTTCAATTATTATTATTTTTTTTGTTTTATCGTGATTTGTCTTCCAATTCTGAAGTCCATCTGAAAATTCTCATAATTGTTTATTAGTAGGTTTAATATATGAAATTCGCAAGCGGTTAGTATGTACAACTCGGCTATTTTCTTTATTCTAATTTTGACGTTATTTTAATTTAAAATTTCTAGAACTTCGTGAGGCCCAGTATATTGATCTCCGAATTTACCCGGTTTTGGACCTTTTAATAAAAATACTTGATCTCCCGATTTAAAAGTTTGTGGGTTGATTTTTCTATCGTAATAATTTTTTGATTTAATTTTGGCTTGCATAACGTTATCGCGTGCATTTCCCTGAATTGCGTGAAGTTGAGTGACAAGATTGATTAAATATTTGTCATAATTTGCTAATTTATCCCCAGGAGGTAGAAGTACGTTCGATGGAACACGTGCTATCTTTCCAAAAACCAGCTCATATGCAGTATGCTTTGTTGCTTCATGTACGCTTGTATTATAATTAAACATGGCAAGGCTAATCCATCTATCCCATTGTTTTTGTTCATTCGCGTATTGTTTTAAATATTCGCCTAATGCGTGATGTGATCTTTCTAATGATCCGTTTGATTGAGGATGGAAGGCTGTTGTGCGAAATTTACGAATTTTAAATAATTTTGCAATTTTCTTTATTAGATTGCTAAGGAAATTTCTGCCTTGATCTGTTAATATTGCTTTTGGTGCTCCAAGTACGCAAATAAATTGATCTACAAAAGCTTCTGCGATGGTTTCGGAAGTTTGATTCGGTAGTGGTATCCCCATGCAAAATTTAGTTAATTGATCTTGTAATGTTAGAATATATTCGTTTCCCCTTTCAGTTTTAGATAAAGGGCCTACGATATCCATGGCTACTTTATCGAAAGAAGATCCTGGTGTGTCTGTGATTATCATTGCTTGTTTCGTTTGTGGCGGTTCGAGAAAACCACAATTACGCGCGGTCTACCCTGTAGACGCGCGAACGAATTCTCACGCGCGGAGTACATGAAACTCGCGCGCGAGCACCGCGCGAGACACGAAGGCTCGCCGCGAGATGGCCACGACCGAGAGTCGGCGCCAGCAAGTGAGATCCGTTGAGTGGGGTTTATAAGACGACGCGCGGCGAGAAGACTTCGATTCGCGGCCCGCTCTGAGTCAGGGAAGGACCTCCTGCCCAATAGTCAGTCCGAGCCTACAAATTCTTTTGGGAAGCGACAGCCTACGCTGCCTCCGACATTACCGAAGGACCTCAGTCTTCCTCGACCACAGCTGCCTCCCACATCACCCGGGACTAGTCGGCAGCCCTCCATCGAGGGAGAGAGGACACCAGGATCTACAGGCGACCGAGCGTGCACCAGCTTCATGAAGTGGAGGCTACATCGTATAGATCTGGCGCCGGTGCAATACACCCGACCTCCACGCTTCTTTTTGAGCCCGTGGGACATCCGGGTACGGCGATACACGTCACCATCGACGCCGTGGGGCCTGCCTCCACTGCTCTCACCGCTAGCGACCTCACCACTCCGCCACCGAGATAGTTGGACACAGTCGCAGACGGCCATACGTATACACCGTGGTATTCAATGCCCAACCTTGGAAGTGACTGACAACGCTACACAACCCGACAGCGATAGGGAGACCACTACGCAGGACACGGCCACGCAGACGGAGACAGCCAGCGAGGAACCCAGCTACACGCCACCCGGGACTTCACCGGCACTCCGACGCGTACCCTCGCCCGTGCTACCGAGTATCGGTTCCCTCCAAATCACCACGTATCACTACTTGGCGGGAACGCTCTCAGCGTTAGCCCTTAATCGGCCCTTTTCAGGGCCACCAGAAACTAGATAATTAAGAATTGTACATAGACTGTAAATATATTTTCTTATTGCCAACCAGAAAAGAAGTCGTCTGATTGACTTCACCTAATTGCGCTCTACCTATCCCTTGCGTCATCCTCCGAGGGCGAACACGCCTCTATATCTACCCACACCTTTTTACTCGTACAAGTTTTTTCAATTGACATTGTAAACATTGCTGTATATACCGTTGAACATCTGCTTTCAAGTTTTCCCAGTAATAATTATGTTTTATTCTGTTATAAGCTTTTGTGACTCCCCGGTGTCCTCCTATTGGTAAGCAATGCATTTCATTGATTATAACGGAACGTAAATCTTTCGGTGGATATTTAATTAGTCTGTGGCAAATAATAACTTTAGTAAGAGCGTCGGTGAATATTGATTGTATATGTGATTTGACGTCATTCCATGGAACGTTATTAATAAACTCGGTTTTTGCAATACTAAATGTTTCTAATTTTAAATCTTCGGTTATTTTCCATAAGTCTGTTAAGATTTTAACAATTTGTTTAAGAGTAGCCGTAGGACCTTCTCATTGTTCTTCGCTGACAGGTAAAGCCACATGATAATGATTTTTATGTTTTATGGCCTTAACCTTTTTTAGAACAAGGGACCTAGGTTTGGAAGCTCTTTTCGTTCAAAAAGTTTTTGTGAGCCTGAATCTAAAGGTCTTCCCTGGGTGTCGAAGAAATATACTATGTTATCTTTTCGTAAAAATAATAATTCTCGAGACTCTATAACGTTACCATGAATTACTCTATTTTCAATAAATACAGGTTTCGTTTTTCTTGATTTTAAATATTTGTTAATAATATCTTGTTCGTTTTCCTCTTCGTCTTCCTTTTCACTGTCAGAATTTTTATCAGGCGGATCATTTCTTTCTTCGATTTCTTCGATCTCTCCCTCGTCACTATGCAATTCGTCGGTTATTTTATTTTGCTCAATACTTTGTCTTGCAGTTCGGCTTCTTGTTTGAATTTTATTTTGTTTAGGAGGATCGTGTATTAAAGCTTTTTCGGTAATAGATAAATAATCTGGTTTGTTTAATTCTGTAGGTGTAAATGGAAGAGTATCGTCATTGTTATTTAATAAATCGCTTTCAGGTATTATTTCTTCGTTTTCTTCGATATCGGAAAGATATAAATGGAAATCGTCATCTTCTTCTTCTTTTTCTTCGCTATCGGATTTTTCTAGTAATTCGGCAATTAATTGTGCATCTTTAGGGTTATCTGGGTTTAAAAGTTCCTTGTTTTTTATAATTTTACAATTTCTTCGATATTTACAGGATTTCATGATAATGCGTCTGCGTTTACGTTTGTTTCTCCCGCTTTGTATACAATCTCATAATCATATTCTGCTAATTTTAATCTCCAACGTAGTATTCGCATATTTGCGTCTTGTGCGTTTTTAAACCACATCAAAGGTTTATGGTCTGTAACTAAGGTGAATTTCCTTCCGTATAAATATGGTCGAAAATGTTTAACGCAATATACAATAGCCAGTACTTCTTTTTCGTATGTATTGTATTTTAATTCATTATCTGTTAAGGTTCGTGAGGCGTATGCTATCGGTAGGTCTTTATTTATCTCTCCTTGTGATAATATTCCTCCAACGGCTATTCCAGATGCATCGGTCGTTAAAATGAATGATTTGGAAAAATCTGGGTATTGCAGTACTGGCTCTTCGCACAGTTTTTGTTTTAAAATTTCAAAAGATTCTTCTTGCACAGATGTCCACTCGAAGCGGGTGTCGTTTTTTAATAAATTTGTTAATGGTTTGGCGAATTTGGAAAAATTCGGTATAAAGCGTCTGTAATATCCTGCAAGTCCTAAAAATTGTTTAATATTCTTAGATGTTTTAGGTCTTGGAAATCGTTGTACCGTTTCTAATTTTTTCGGATCTGGTTTTACTCCGTCTTTACTGATTACGTGTCCCAGATAAGTTACTTCCGTTTTTAAAAATTCGCATTTGTCTGGCTGTAATTTTAAATTAGCTTCTCGAAGACGTTCTATTAAAGCGTTGTATTTTCTTTTGTGTTCTTCTAAAGACGTTGCATAGATAACAATATCGTCCATATAAACGAATAATTCCTTACCTTGTAACCCAGTTAATACTAAGTCCATTAGGCGCTGGAAAATAGCCGGAGCATTTTTTAGACCGAACGGCATTCGGTCGAATTCGTAATGTCCAAAAGAAGTAGTGAAAGCTGTTTTATGACCATTTTCGTGGTTCATTTTTATTTGATGAAATCCAGATGCTAAATCGCATACTGAAAAATATCGAGCTCCTCCTAATTGGTCTAATATATTATATCGACGATATTTGGTAAAGGATATGAATCTCCGATAGTTTTATCATTTAAAGTGCGAAAATCTAATACCATTCTCCATCGTTTATTTCCTTTGGAGTCTTCTTTCTTAGGTACAATCCATATAGGCGTGTTATATGGCGATTGTGAGTGTTTTACAATTCCTCTTTCTAACAGTTCTTCTACCTGCTTGTTTATTTCTTCTTTATGAATTTGCGGAAATCGATACTGACGAGTGTTTATTGGTTGGTCATCTGTAGTAGGTATTCGATGTTGTAATACGTGAATTGCGGTTAATTTTTCTTCAGGAATATGAAATCGATCTTGACTGTCCGTTATTAATTTTATAATGCTTTTTCTTTCTGTTTCATTTAAATGTTCTAATCGCAATGATTCTATGATTTCGGCGGGTCGATTCTTTCTCTTTTCTTCGGAGATTGTTAGACAATTATGCAAATTATAATTTTCAACTTCTTGTTTTCTTTTATATCTTGTTTTGCGTTTTCGCATAAATTTTTCTAAAATTTTTTGAGATTTATTCAACAAGGATATAAGAATTTTTGAAAACGGTTTTTTTTTATTTTTAATATTTCGTAGATTCGAAATTTTAATTTTTAAATTATATTTTTGAGTCTCTTCAAGGAGGTCTTTTATTGCAACATGAGAGGTTTTTAGTTCATTATCATTTTCTTCTTTAAATAATCCAACCTTAGGAAATTTGATATCTAGGGAGGATAAAGGACTTCTCCCCTTTTTGGAATAAGATTTTGCCGAAATACATAGTGAGGTTTGGTAATTTTCCTCCTCGCAATCGACGGAGCTAGGATTTTCTGACAAGGTTTGGAAATTTCCTTCCGAAATCCTAGAATTATTCCCTTCTTGAGAGGATTGTTAATTTCTCTCTTCGAGGATTTTTGAATTAATTAAATTTTTAGGAGAGGTTTGGTAATTTCTCCCTCCAGAATGGTTGGATTTATTAGATTTTCAGGAGAGGTTTGGTAATTTCCCTCTCCAAGGATTTTGGAATCATTCAATTCTTTATTTTTCCTCTCAGTTTTATTTTTTATCTTGTCTTTATTTTTAATTTTATTCTTATTGTTATTTCCTTCTTTATTTAAGGTTTTCTCTTCGTCTTCATAATTAATTTCTTCGATAATAATATTTTCTTCATCCACATTTTCACTTTCATTTTCAATATTCATATTATTTTCATAATCGTCGAATTCGTAAGTAGTTTCTTCTTCCTTATTCCTTGGTTCTTCTGGACTGTTTAGAGCCTCAATTTTTGAATCATGGTCGTCTAATAATTCGCTCAATGGTTTTAGGCGCAAAGTCGGAACATGTACTTCCGCCTCTTCGTCTAAAGTACTTATAACGTTTAAATATGCCTTTCCAGAAACGTTCTCCACGATGGTGTCTCCCAAATAAATTCCATGTGCCACCTTTAGTCTCGATATATATCCTACTTTTAGTTCTGGATTTTCTATTCTTACATATAATAAAATAATGATTCGGATCGCGGAGCTACTATAATGGCTTCAGGTGATAAGAAAGGTATGTTGATTCCGGAGACATCCAAGTGCCCTTGTGCATAATCTATTTTCGATGAAGTTTGTTTAAAGAAATCGTTTCCTAATATGCCGGATTGTGAAATTGGAAAATCGTTAGATACAATATGAAATATAACCGATATTTCGAAAAGAGTTAATGTAATTTCACCTAAGGTGTACACAGGGTAATTACCGTTCAACTTGAGGATATTAGTGTAATTAATATTTATTTCTTCGGAAACAAGATTTTCTTTAATTATATTAGGTCCAGATCCCGTGTCTAGCATAAAAGTTATACTAGTAGTTAAATTATCGATGTTGATTTGAACGGTAGGCACGCGACTATGTTTGTCGAGATTTACAGTCACGGGCCTTATGGTAGTTCTGTCCTTGTCTACTTGGCTACCTGAGTTTTGGGCGGGTGCGGCTCTCGTTCGGACCCCTGCTGTGCACCCGACGTCGAGGGGCCGTTGTAGTTTCCCTGATTATTTTCTTTTCTTCGAAAGTTACTGGTATGGCGTAATTAACAATTTTCGAGAAGATGATCTTGCTCCTTACAATAGCGGCAGAATAGAGAATTCCTGGATCCCATTTGCTGGTTTAGTTTTGATCGACAATCTTTAGCAATGTGTCCGAAGTTGTTGCAAATTTGACAAGTTACGCGAGTTTTATTTCCTTTATAACGTTGTGCATTCTGTTTCTTCCAGCAATTATTTGCAGAATGGCCGGATCTTTCGCACCATTGACAAATTATCGAGATTTCATTGTTATTAGTATTATTCTGTCGGCAAGATTTTGCATCATGACCGGATTTTAAGCATAATTGACAAGTTATTATTCTTCCTTGAATTACGTTTACCGGGCGGCGAAGTTGTGGATCGCGGAAGCGGCATTTCTCTGCTCCATGCCCACGTTTTTTACAAATTTGACATACTAATATTGCGGTTCCTAAATCAATCTGGTTATTAACTTGTTGAAATGTTTGTAAATATTTCTTGCAGTTATTGCCTACGTGCCCTTCCTTATAACAGATTTGACAGATTTCTCTTAGGCTGTTAGTTTTTTGTCTACCTGCTGTGCCCTGTCGTAAATCTGTCATTGCTCGGAGCTCTCTCTCTATCCTTATAGCGTCGGCTGCAATTGCTTGTACATCTGGTAAGTTTCTTGAAACTCGTTGCTCGATTTCTGGTTTTAGCCCTCTAATAAAACATTTGCACATGTCTTTTTCTAATAATGCTTTAATACTTTGGTCAGATAACACGTTTCCAGAACTTCTATATGCTTCTAAAATTTGTTTTCCGAGAATTTTTACTCTATTTGCATAATTAATTACATCTTCGTCACTCTTTTGATATATACAACCTAATTCCCCTTGTAATTGATAAACATTTTTTGCTGGTCCATAAATTTGTTTTAAGTATTTAGTTAAATGAGAAACGTTATCAAAATCTTGGTCTTGTATAGTTCGGCGAGCCTCCCCTATTATCCTGGTTCTTATTATTTTGGTGAACTGTGATTTAGCCTCACTAGGCAACATAGATTTTGCTTCTTCACATCCCTCGATAAAATAATTTAATGGAATATTTTGACCGTCAAAATAAGGGACGGCTTCGACCGCGTATTTCAAAGTAGCGAAAGGATTATTTTGAGTCATATTGCCGCCGGTACCGCTCGGGTCTTTCTTTTTTTCGGATTTATTAAATTCAGGTATAATAGTCTTATTGCAGGAATCGGCAAAATGAGACTCAACCGCTGTTTCGCTAAACTTTTTTCGAAATCTTTTTCAATTACCGTTTCGTCTAATGAAAAATTAATGTTTTTAGTGGTTTTATTAGGAGTGGAGGTGTGACGTGTCTCTGATTTGTTAGATTTTGTTCGATTGTATGTTTCCTGAGCAAACTGAAAATTTCGTTCTACTTCGTCTTTATCAGCTGTACCTCTTGTCCCTTTACTCATTCCAGTTTAAAAGATCGCACATTACAATCCCGGACGAGCTCCCAAAATTTAAAAAGCAGTATGTTACGTCCAGACTCGGGGAAGGATGAGTCGACGGAAGGGCGCAACAATTATCTTTTATTATTCCGAAGTTAAACGTCTCGTGGCGTTTGGAATCGGGTCGAACGAACTGAGAGGTCTGAAAAGCAGGTAAACGACTGAGTCGCTATTTCGCTGGTTATTCAGACGTTCGTTCGGTGGTCCCTTTTCGGTAAGAGAATTTAATCTCTGTTACGCGGGATGGGACCAAATGCGATCTTTCGACTAGGAATGAGTGGGGGTTTAATAAAGAGTTATTTTGATTTCTAATTAACAAAATGTAAATTTATTCATTTTTAAAGTAAATGGTGGATGTACATGATTATAAAAAATGAAAATAAAATATTGTTGATTATAATTTCTCGGTGAGTGTACGTTTGTATGTGTGAGTTCGCGGATGTTACATTAATACGGAGGACATCAATCAGAATGCAAGGGAAAGATTTTGTCGTTGACATTTAGGTTCTGACTGGTTAATACAATATAAAAATATATTTGATTAAAGGATAAAAACATAAAATCAAAATCAATATGTATAAGTAAATAAGTGTATATGTTAAGAACGGTCAGAAATATAAAATTCGCTCGCATATGTGTTAGATTAAGATCAGGATTTAAAATTTTCTAAGACTTATTACCGAAACGGGTTGATGATTTAAAAGAATGAAACATTCTTCGTAAAGTTTTGATTTAAATAAGAAACAAGACAAAAAGGAGGAAAAGAAAAATTATTCAATTCAATTAAACTTACTTTTTTAAATAGTAGTAAGAGGTGGAGGGGTGGCGAATTTGTACGGTGTTTCGCTCTGTGTCTCATGTCGGCAGCCCGATGTTCGATTCGTGGTTGCTCTGGAGATGAAGCCAAGTGAGGACACTGGTGGCACAAGTGCCTAACTCGCGAATTACGGTGCAAAAGCACAGAGTAAGAGCTTTACTGCGTAAAGCTGAAGACTGGAGAATAAGTACGTAAGTCCGTTCGAGTCCTCTTTTTATATCTCTCTTTTCGGGGTGTATTCTAATTTCTAAGAATGGGAATCTTCCAAAACTTCAACGAATTAAAAATTGTGCTAGTGTTCTCATTAGGCGGGGTGTTTCTCCTACTTTTCGAATTTTCACTCGTGGTGATCGTCGATTGATGATCAGTTCAGAATCCCTTGAGCTCTAGATTTCCCTTACGCACGTGATCTGATTAAATAAAGTCTTACTTCCTTATGATTATTTTTATCAATATTAGTGCAGCTGTAGTTACTGAATATGTCGTCACAGAAGTTTCGTTATTATTGATTTAGTTGTATTCGTCAGATATTTCGTGAGAATTTTATTATCTTTTCGGTATCAGTTTATTATTCCGCTGGAAAATTATATTGCGAGAGTATCTACTGATTTTTATTTATTTCTAGGCGACCAGCGCGGTTTCGTCACCGGTCTCTCGCGTCTCGCATCTTTACGGTTACTCATAGATATAGATATTGACAAGTGACTAAATGTTTAAGGAATGTGTGGCGCAAGATGCTCTTTTTACCGAACGACTCATTTTTATCACCGATCGATTATCATTACAGCAACTTCGCGGAAGGAAGGAATCGTGGAGTCGCCAGGACGTAACAAAATTAATTTCCGCATTAACCTGTGTTACAGTTTGGGTAAAGGTCTGCAAAAAGAGCAACCTCACCAATGACCTTGACCTTGACACATGTTGTGAAGGTCAATGTCCTGAGTAACCTTCGGAATGTTTTAGCCGGCGTAAACCTAACACAGTTTGTCCTGTTGTGCCTCTAGCCGCTAAGGAAGAGGTCTTTTGGGATTTATACGCCCAAAGGATTAGGATCCACGCTCGAAATAAGACACTCCCGAACGTTAGGTATAAATTGATATATTTCACAGATTCTTTCGTACACTTTCACTTAATCGCGATTATAATAGTCGGGCGCGATACGTACGGTACTTCGATACTATTGATATATGCGAGCGAGTAGCGATGTTAATGAGCTATATTACTGAGCTGTGTTACTGAGCTAGCGTCGGTGCATCTCGCGCTCAATATATATTAATTAATTAGGTCGTTGATTAGGGTGGTGTCCCTGACCGGAGCATGTCTCGTGCTCCGCTCGTCAGCTGTCTTGTCAACTGCTTACTCAGCTTCCGAGAACTTGACCGTAACTTCCTTCTCTTTAATCACGTATCTTTACTTTATTTTATTAATAATCTTTTATTACTTTTATTCTTTCTTAATTACTTTTCCTTGAGCTCTTTCCCTGATTCTAATGCTTTGCTTTAGTCAGCTCTTTCTCAATCTTTTCTGTTCTACTTTACTTGTTTTATCTTTTAATATTAAGAAATCGGTCGGGTTACGACAGTCCTTTTTGTTGAGCCTCAATTGCAATATCTTTTAGAGTGTTTATATCAACATCATTTAATGCTTTATGTAATTTATGTAATTTTTTATTAAAATTAATCACATTATATATTAATTTTATAATATATCGTATCATCAGATAATGGGGAGAGATCATTATTAACGATTTGAACTGCTGCTTTGAAGAATTTTTAAATTGTACATTAATGACTCTGCGTAAAAAATTTTTTTGTAAACCATGGTTTATACATTTTGTAGTCGATATAACAGCCATGAGAATGACCTAGTTTGTCTTGATGTATTTGATTATAAAAATTATGAGAACACATAAAAATTTTTTACGCAGAGTCATTAATGTACAATTTAAAAATTCTTCAAAGCAGCACTTCAAATCGTTAATAATGATCTCTTCCATTTTACAAAGGGAACTACAGCGCCATGCTTTTGTAGTTTTATGTTTTGATTTTATTAAGGGTAAAATGTTAATTGCATTACTTTCGGAATCCATTATATTAGGTTCAGAAATATTATATGTATGATAGATAGTTTCTGCAAAACATAATTCCGAAGAAACGGTATGTTTAGCTTGTCTACAAAACATATTTACATAATCTGTAAGTTTTGATGAGGGACATCCTGCTGCACGTGTCAAATAAATTTCCATTTTTTGTTTACGTTTATTAAATGTTTTCATTTGTAAAATATAAACTTTTCTTATATAAAAGCACCATTTTGCTATACGTTCAACTTCCAATCTATTTTCGGACAACGACATTTTAAGAATTTTTGATATATTTCTAATACATTTTTCTTTATTGTATTTCATATCATTTATTTTTGTTGTTTTTTTGTTATAATTATTTTTTAATTCTTTATTTATTTTGTTTTTATAGTAAATGTTTATTTTTAATAGTATATTGTTTCTATGGAATCTATAATATTCCTTCATCGATTTTTTAAAATAATTTATGCGTTTTTCATAATATTCCTTCATCGATTTCTTCAAATAATTTCTGCGTTTTTCATAATATTTCTTCATCGATTTCTTAAAATAATTTCTGCGTTTTTCATAATATTTCTTCATCGATTTCTTTAAATAATTTTTGCGTTTTTCATAATATTTTTTCATCGATTTCTTTAAATAATTTCTGTGTTTTTCATAATATTCTTTATTCGATTTTTTTATATCATTTCTGTGTTTTTCATAATATTTTTTCATCGATTTCTTTAAATAATTTCTGTGTTTTTCATAATATTTCTTGTTCGATTTTTTTATATCATTTCTGTTTTCCATAATATTTCTTGTTCGATTTTTTTATATCATTTCTGTGTTTTTCATAATATTTCTTGTTCGATTTTTTTATATCATTTCTATGTTTTTTTATAATATTTCTCGTTCGATTTTTTTATATCATTTCTGTGTTTTTCATTATAAATTTTTTGTTTTGCTAATAAATCGTCTCTATGTAATTTATAATATTTTTTATTAACAACGCTTTTATTTTTACGTAAACTAATAACATCTGTCTTATGCGATAAAACATTTTCCGAATAAATTTTACAGTTCTTACTTCGCTTTTTATTACTATCTCCATAATTACAATTTACTTTTCTTTTTATACCATGTTGATCTCTGGTTAAATATTTAGTAATGTTATTAATATCGATACTATCTTTTATATTATTTTCATTGGATGCATATTTATGATTAATTTGTTTTGAATCAATTACTCCTGCAATTTGAGGAAAGTGTTCTATTCTATTCGATTGAAACATTTCTGCTAAATGCTGACGCATTAAATTATGGTCATATATAATTCTGTTTGGTTGAAGATCAAATAAAAGGGATACTGCAAAGCTTATTGCAAAAACCCCGCAATCATTACCATTAGATTGCAATTGAACTGTTGGAAACTGTACTGGTTGCTTATCAAAAGAATAAAATGGATACAATTTTTCAAGATAAATTTTATGGTGTACCTGTAATCGTTTCATATTCAATGAGTCATAAATATAAATCATTTTAGTATCGTAATAACTGCAAACCCAATGACCGTCTAAATTAGTTGCTATATCGCTGCAGCTATGCAATATTTGAATATGTTTCTGATTTTTATGAACAGGTTCAATTCTATCAGGACATTGAATTTTCCATGGTTCGCGTGGTTGATATTCTGAGCAACTTTTCAATAATAAACCGAAATACTCAATATGAATATCTTCTAACCATTCACCTCTAAGAATAATCTGTATATACTGCATGCTTAGAGGTAAAATATTTGCAACAAGATTTGTATATTTGTGTTCGTTTATTTTTGTTATGCAAGAACTGACATCTGACAACGTATTTTCCTGAATACATGTATTGTTTTTTATATTATTTTGCGTTTTGTCTGAAGAAATATGCAGTGATGAAAAGGAATTCTTAAAAGTGTCATGAATAGAATGTTCAACATCATTACATTCATTTACAATATTATTATTTTTATTTATTATATTGTAATGATCAAATGGATCTTTATCATGTTTCTTTGCTACTTGCTCCATTGTCATTTCAGTTATATTATTTTTTGATTTTATTAAATCTACAGACCTTTTTTGTTCAGCTTTCTTTTGTCGACGTTCTCGTTTTTTTCTAGCTAAGGCTTCCCTTTTTGTATTTCATCCAAACTAAATAATTTTTTTGGATCATTAGGTCTTATAATTCGAGGAAAATGTTCTATTTTTTCTAATTGAAACATGTGTACCAAATGTTGACGCATTAAAGTATCGTCATACATAACTGTATCTGGTCGAAGGCCAAATAAAAGTGATACTGCAAATGCAATTGCAAAAACACCGCAATCATAAGCATTAGATTGATTTTGAACTGACGGAAATCGTACCGGTTTCTTATCAAAAGAATAAAATGGATATAACTTGTCAAGATATATCTTATGATGAGCATGCAAACGTTTTAAATTCAATGAATCGTAAATATAAATATCTTTTGTATCATAATAGCTACAAACCCAATGCCCATTTTCATTAGTAATCATATCGCTACAACTATGTAATATTTGAATATGTTTCTGTTCCTTACAAACAGATTCGATTGTATTGGGACATTGTATTCTCCATGTTTCACGTGGTCGATATTCTGAACAAGATTGTAATAATAACCCAAAGTGATCAATATGAATGTCTTCTAACCATTTATTTTCAACTATTATCTGCATCGCATAAGTATTTAGGGATTGGGTATTATCATTTATTTTATTAGCAGACATAATAAATTACACAGTAAAGATTAGAATATTTATTTATTATTACATTTTTAATAATTAGGTGCCTAACGTTAAATATTTAACAATACTTTAAATTCAACGCTTTTATAGCAAACAATTCTTATCAACAATGAAACTGCTAAGAAAGGAAAAACTTAGCACTGAGCTGAGCTGAGTTGCAGCTGAGTTTTCAGCGCTTATAGCAGCCGATTTTTTAATGCAGCGCTTATGGCAGCCGAAACTTAGCGCCAGAGAGCAGCCGCTATAACAATTAGTGAAGAAAATTCTCTTCACGTTTAACCTGCAAATAAAAATATTTTATTCATTATTAATTAATTACAATCCATAATTTAATTCAATGTTTATTTATATAATCAAGCGACGCGGTAGCGTCGCGACGCCAAGTATATATAAAAATTCGTTCCAGGTTGTCAACGGTTTGCCTATGTACAGGGGCCGCGACGCTACCAAGTAGCTTATCCGGAGTTTTACGTCTAATAAACTTTCGATTAAAATTCCTCAGGAACCAAGCCGTTAATCAAAAATCTAACGGCACTTTTCTGATACAATGTGGATGCAAGCTTTCGATTGCGACCAGTTTGAATAAGATTGGTGCAGTCAATCCTGAGGAATGATAATCGTATACCAGAAATGTGACATTTTTCGTTTTCCATCATTATCATCATAATAATAATCATAAGTTTCAGACTCTCACGTACGTATGCTCGCACGCACACACGCAAAGCGAGTTTGTCCCTCAAGGCGCGTTTGCAGCGCTCATGTACGATTATTCGCTTGAGTGTGCAAATACGCCTTGAGAGACAATATGTATGTGCGTGCATACGTATATGATACGTATCAAGCGGTACGCGGCAGAGATGCCAATTCTGAGACGCAGAGCGTTCTGCGCATTACACGTACACGGTTCACGCTTGTGTGAGTTATCCCCTCCACACGCTGTGGCTGTGGCAGCGTCTCAAAACTGGCATCACTGGTACGCGGTAGCATCGCGACGTCAAGATATAATAACGTTATAAGGTTATAAGGTTAATGTTCGCGACATCAAGATATAATAACATTATAAGGTTAATGTTATATTTGAATCTGCTGCAGAAAATATATTTGGTCCTATCGAGTAAGTAGATTGAAATTTTGTATATATATCTGCTTATATATGTCTGCTTATACAGGGTGTATCGAAAGTCTGGATACACTCAAATATCTCGTAAACATTGCATTTTAGAGAAAAATATTTCAGACAAAAGTTGTAAGGCTTAAAAAATCAACGGTAATATCTGTTTGACCTTGGATGGCGTTGCCAAGGTCAGATCAAGGTCAAATTGAATTTTTTAAATGGAATTGCCTACTTTTTATTGCATATTCTCTTTTTAAAACACTATAATAAAGCAGTTTTTCATTAAGTACTTTTTGAGTTATTTTATATTTTAATCTGACATATTTTGATATAAAAAATAAAATATCTCGTAAAATATTTAGTTTTCGATAATCTTACCGTAATACTTTTATGTACAGAATAATGAGACAAATCAATTAGTAAAAAAAATAGTTGTTTTTAAGAAAAAGTATGTAATTATTTACAATGTATTTTTTTAAGCAATTATTTGTTTTTTTCTTTACACTAATTGATTTGTCTCATTATTCTATACATAAAAGTATTACGGTAAGATTATCGAAAACTAAATATTTTACGAGATATTTTATTTTTATATCAAAATATTTCAGAATAAAATATAAAATAACTCAAAAAGTACTTAATGAAAAAATACTTCATTATAGTGTTTTGAAAAGCTCTCGAGATCAGCTACAAGAATATGCAATAAAAAGTAGGCAATTCCATTTAAAAAATTCAATTTGACCTTGATCTGACTTTGGCAACGCCATCCAAGGTCAAACAGCTATTACCGTTGAATGCGTCTTTTTAAGCCTTATAACTTTCGTCTGAAATATTTTTCTCTAAAATGCAACGTTTACGAGATATTTGAGTGTATCCAGACTTTTGACACACCCTGTATATGTTTATTTATTGTTTTATAAGTATATTATTTCTTGATTATATCTGAATATTGTCTAAATTATAGCGCTTATTTGCAGGATAAAGCAAAATCAATCAATCCTTTCAAGAAGGCCGGTATACTTTTAGCTGGGATTTCTTCAGCTGGAATTGCATACGGTATAAGACCGTATGCAATCCCAGCTGAAGAACTTTGCTAAACAGCGTAACATATTGGGTTATAGAGATTTGGCAGTAACAGACAGTAAGTACAATATAGTAGCACATATAAAACATTCAGTAGCACATATAAAACCAGATATGTAAATTAAATTAAATATTAAAATTCTGTTCTTTTCATTGCACACAGATAGAGGGAAGTGACTTACTTCGGATGGACATAAAAACGATTAATAACTGTCGAAGTAAAAGAAATATTTACTATTTATAATGGGGTAAGGGGAATCCTTGCTCTTATGTTAAGTGATTGAACTGAAGTTGAATTCAATGTGTTGAATAGCTTGAAATTTGTGAAACACGAATATCGAAAATAAATTTAAGCTATAATTATAACTATATAATTATAGCTTAAATTTATTTTCGGTATTTGTGTTTCACAAATTTCAAGCTATTCAACACATTGAATCACGTGTAATATTATAATAGCATGTTGCAATGCGAGATATATATTCATAAGTTTTATGAACATTGTCAGAGAGAAATCACTGACATTATTACATTTTTGATAAAATCGTAGGAATTTACAAGTTTTACTTCACAACTATATAATCAAAAATATAATAATGTGTAACGGTTCACCTTTCCCGTACGCCGCGGATCAAGGCTCGCCGGTGCCAGGATTCGGGTGAAGGGGGAAACTCCAACTTACTTTACCTCGGTATAAGCGGTTAAACAATTAGGTTTATTCAAGCGATTATCAAAGTCTAACACTGAGCTATATTATATGTACAATGCAACATGCGGGAACGGTGCGTAGAGAGTTTTGCGTGAGTGGTTGTTATTCACAATGCGACATGCAAGAGCGGTGCGTACATAAATTCGCGTACAGAGTTTCGCGTGTGGCTGGTGCGCGTGGAGCTCGGGAAGCGAGCGCGGCTCATGCGGACGTGTTCTGCGATCGCGGTGTTCGCATGTAAGTAAACTATGGTTATTCTAAGCTGGACAGAATGGATCTTAAATACTACGGGTGTCGCGTGGCCTTCGTTCGTAATTCCAACGGCCTGACTACCTTATCCTTAGAAGAACGGGGCGTCGGCACTTTCTGCGGCCTACCCTTAGAGGGGCTAGAGCGCTTGTGTAGTCTGAAGGCCGTGCGTATAGGTGGAGTTGGCGCGACACTGACGGAAATCGTAATAAGGCTCTACAATTATAATGCGCGGTATATACAGTGCGGTCTTATGGTACAAATAGGTCGCGGTATATACAAGGCGATACTAGAGTCTATTAGAGCGCGGAGACCAAAGCGGTCTTATGATATAAACAGGTCGCGATATATACAAACGGTGCTAGAGTCCCTTAGGACGCGGAGACCAAAGCGGTCTTACGGTACAAACAGGTCGCGGTATATACAAAACGGTCTTACGGTATAACGCGGTACGGACTTATTAACTAGCAGGAGGCGCCGTCCCAGCAACCGGGAAGCCCGGCCTAACTACGGGAAGCCCGTAGCCTGGTGTAACGCGAGGTATCAGGATGCGCCGTCCCAGCAACCGGGAAGCCCGGCCTAACTACGGGAAGCCCGTAGCCTGGTATAACGCGGAGTATCAGAATGCGCCGTCCCAGCAACCGGGAAGCCCGGCCTAACTACGGGAAGCCCCTAGCCTGGTATAACGCGAGAGTCGGTTCAGGATCCGGAGAGTTGTACGTGACAGGAATCGGGATCGGGAACTGGTAACGCTACGCTCGCCAAAGCGCCTTATATACCGGCGGTCGGCCGTGAGTGGGAGACTCACGCGAGTCGGCGCGTGGTGGGGCGGCCCCACGGTGGGGCCGAGACACGGGTGTGGAAGTTTAGGGGCGCCATAGGCGCCGAGCCTCAGAATTGCGGGCGGCTGGTCGGCCCGCGAGGCTGGTAACGTATCGTTACAAATGTCAGTGATTTCTCTCTGATAATGTTCATAAAACTTATGAATATACAATATCTCGCATTGCAACATGCTATTATAATATTACACGTATGCAAAGGAAGCCAAAGTATTCATACGTAGTATTTATTATTCTCAAAGTGAATCTTATTGCAACAAAATTTTAATCGCTTTAATGTATTAATCCGTTTGTCAGTATATATACGTAGTATATGTATATTTTGGCTTTCTTTGCATACATATTGAAAGACAGAAAGACGAATTAAGTGTGACTTGAAAAAAACTATATTTAATTATATGTTTGTGTAAAATAAAAAGAACAATTATTACTTTTATATACATATTAAATTTTTATTTAAATATTCTATCTATAATTATATTTTATAAAAAAAGTGAAACCTATATAATGAATATACATATATTTCACATTACACATATATCTCGCAATTGTACAACATGGTATTATAATATTAGTTATACGTATGCAAAGAAAGCCAAAGTATATATACGTAGTATTTATTATTCTCAAGGTGGATCTTATTGCAACAAAATTTTAATCGCTTTATCTTATTAATCCGTTTGTCAGTATACATAGTATATATATTTTGACTTTCTTTGCATACATATAACTGATACGTTATCTTATAAAAAAAAACTTATGGATATATATCTCGCAATTGCACAATATGCTATTATAATATTATACGTATGCAAAGAAAGCCAAAGTATATATCAAACGTCGTGTTAAACTGGCAGTACCGAGCCAAGCGCGGTATAAAGAGCGCAAACACTGCTTTATTAATTACTAAATATACACTAATAATATACACTAAAAATATACTATTCGCGGACGTTTCGGCCCTTTTTTGGTGCCATCTTCAGCGCGGAAACAAAATAAAACGGTCTTACATAACTAAACGCAACTGCGACATTCGGTGATGCATTTAACATCATTAAAATAGTTTAAACCGACGTTTGATTTTAGTCATACGAGCCGTACATTCAAAGTATATATATTCAAAAATAATATATATGTGCTTATATTATATTATCTCACAATAATACAGTATAGTTTTATTTATGTAGAATTGGCATCGTTAATTTTATTGGCAATAAAATATTATGTAAAGTAGCTCAATTTAATTGTACTTATAAATTCATTCACTTATTATTGTAACATCATACAGTTGAAGAATGATCTACATTGAAGTATGATATTACAGTAATACAAAAGTGAATGAATTTATAGGTGTAGTTAAATTGATATTATATTATTAAATTATATTATATTATATATAATTATATATTATTGTTGAACATTATATATTAAAAATAAAACGAATGCCAATTCTATATAAATAAAACTCTATTATTGTAAGATAATACAAAAAAAAAATTTAAAAGAAAATACTTAAAATAAAAAATACTTTATCTTCTTTGGTATCTTCTATGGCACTTCATTTATCTTCTTTGGCATCCCCTATGGCACTTTATGTTATATTACCTCACAATAAAACAGTATAGTTTTATTTATGTAGAATTGGCATTTGTTAATTTTATTGAATCTTATATAGGCAATAAAATATTGCGTAAAGTAGCTCAATTTAACTATATCTACAAATTCATTCACTTTTGCATTACTGTAACATCATACAGTTGAAGAATGGTCTACATTGAAGTATGATTTACACATTGAAGTATGAGTTACAGTAATACAAAAGTGAATGAATTTATAGGTATAGTTAAATTGAGCTACGTTATACAAGATTTTATTGCCTATATAGGATTCAATAAAATTAACGAATGCCAATTCTACATAAATAAAACTACTGTATTATTGTAAGATAATATAATGTAAGCACATATATATTATTGTTGAATATTATATACTAAAAATAAAATTAATGAATGCCAATTCTACAATAAATCTTTATTATTGTGAGATATTCTACATAAAACTTTATTATTGTGATTTACTTATTATCCAGACAGCACTATGACATCCTCGGGAAATCCGCAGGACATCCAGGACGGACATTACGGATATCCTGTGGATATCCAAATTTTATCCCGGGATATACTCAGGATGTCCTGAGGAATAGCAAATGAGCACCTCATGCTATACCTAAAAATATCCTCAGGATATCCCATTTCAAAGTCCTACGGATGTCCATAAGATGTCCGTAAGACATCGTAATTCCTAAAACGTCCACATCAATGCATTCAAAATTAGTCCAGAATATGTTATCAAGGTACTTTATATGATATTTTAAAGATAATATATTGAATATAATTTATATAAGATACATATATTAATAGAATATAAAATAGAATATTTTAAATATAATATAGAAGTTCATATTTTCTTTATAAAATTGCGTTCTGTTATTCACTGCCAATATCGAAAATCTAATACTGAAAATAATTCACGTTCTTTGATATTTGAGGCTTTCATGCTGTACATGAATATATTAGATTTGGCTTCCGGGTTTGAACCGTTTAATATTTTCTAAACAATTCAATATCTGAATTTCCTATGTTGGGATTGCATCAGAAATTGAACTGATAGAAAATAATTACATTTTTAATTTCCTGTCAGTTGCTCTTTGCAAGCTTCATACAGTTGAAGAATGGTCTACATGATGTTACAGTAATACAAAAGTGAATGAATTTATAGGTATAGTTAAATTGAGCTACTTTATACAAGATTTTATTGCCTATATAGGATTCAATAAAATTAACGAATGTCAATTCTACATAAATAAAACTGTACGGTATTATTGTGAGATAATATAATGTAAGCACATATATATTATTGTTGAACATTATATACTAAAAATAAAATTAATGAATGTCAATTCTACAATAAAACTTTATTATTGTGATTTATTTATTATTATTAAGAAATTTATTATTATTAGATATTCTACATGAATAAAAAATTATATTATATTATTAAATATTATATGCTAAAAACGCATATATATTTTTTGCAGAAAAAATATAGATTTTTACAAAAAGCAATGAGATCACCTAAAAAAACCTCACAAAGGTAAAAAAAAATACGCCAAGTATATAAAAAAAACCCAACTTGTACGCAAAAAAAATTTATTATTTATCCCTAAAAAACAACTTTTAAAAAAATTTTTCCTTGAAAAATAATTTTCATACAAAATAAAAAACTAAAAAATGATTTTCCTCTAAAAAATAAAAACCTTTAAAAAATCAAAAATCAAAACTAAATATGAAATCAAGTTAACTAGCCAAGTACATAGAAGCAGTTCAGTTTGTAAGAGTTTGTAATTTAAAATAGGATTTGTTTGATAAAATCAGTCTTGCATTTATAGAAATATTATATATTCTCTCGAGAAAATTAAAATGCATTTTATTTTTATAAAATTACGCTATTATGTCCCCCTCCTCCCAAATAAATATTATATATAATATATAAAATAGCACAATTATATTGCGGATTTTATTACAAATAGTACATTATAAAACTACTTAATCCTTACTGCAATAACGTCGATCACATCGATCACCAATTTCGAGTTTAAAAGTGCCCCGTTCCAAACTGATCGACTTGTTTTGAAATTAATCGAAAGGTTTACCAGATAGGCCTGAAACGAAAAGGATTAAAATTAAAATGACATACAAATACTTGGCGTGTAAAAAAAAATAATTGTTTTTAAGAAAAAGTATGTAATTATTTATAATGTATTTTTTTAAACAATTATTCGTTTTTTTTGAACTAATTGATTTGTCTCATTATTCTGTACATAAAAGTGTTACGGTAAGATTATCGAAAACTAAATATTTTACGAGATATTTTAATTTTTATATCAAAATATGTCAGATTAAAATATAAAATAACTCAAAAAGTACTTAATGAAAAAATACTTTATTATAGTGTTTTGAAAAGCTCTCGAGATAAGCTACAAGAATATGCAATAAAAAGTAGGCAGTCCCTTTTAAAAAATTGAAGGTGACCTTGCTTTTTTATGGAAAAAAAATGTTTGGTCAATTTTTATTATTGCAATTTGTTGCCGGTTAGAAACTGATAAATTTCTGTTTATGACTTTTTTATGTCAGATTATTGTAAGTGCCTTAAAAATCGTGGCGACCGTTACGAGGACCACCCTGTATATATATATTCCGATATATGCATAAATTCATGTATTAAGGCATTCTTATTACCGAGCGTATAATAATTATTTTTATACCTATTGCTCAGAATCGTCGTCGATCAGTATATGTAAAGCACGTACAGGTTACGGTCGTAACTATATTGTAATGGTAACTAACCGTTACTATGTGAAGACATGAAGCACGTAATCGTTTTCGATTGAAGCAAGTTTAATTGTTCTGAAAGCGATGGGGCGCCACCTTTAAAATAATACAGCCAATGAGAAGCAACGCTTTTTCACTATAAAGTTACGAATCTATATAATAAATTATCGATCAATGGTTGAATCGATAATCAAAGATGGCGGAAGAGAAAGAAGAAGATGTAAGTACTGTCCTTAATATCCTTTATATTTTATCAAAAAACAAATTATTATATAATAATTTTACTTAAAATTTTAGATGCTTGTAGATGTCGACGATTTTCTTCAAGATTTTTCTCTCGAAATGAACAAAAATAATTCCGTCGCCACCGGTCAACTCGCCAATGTTTCCGTGGTTAGACCTCCCGTCCACGTTGTCGCCGCTCCCATTCCCACTACCGTTGCTTCACGTCCCATCTCTGCGCGTCCCGTCGCTAGACATAAAAATAATTCCGTCGCCGCCGCTGGTCCCGCCGGCATCGCTGTCTGTCCCGCCACCGCCGCCGCTGTTTCCGTCGCCGACGATGGTCCCGTCGTCGACGCTGGTCCCGTCGCCGACGCTGATCCCTTCGTCGACGCTGGTCCCTTCGCCGACGCTAGTCCCATCTATAATAATCGTGAAAATAGAGGTAATATTTTAATTACATAATTTTAATTCATTATTTTTATACTTTTTATACTTCCATAGTTCAAAGACCAAGAGGAAATGCAGGAGGCGCTCGTAAACAACAGCAACGCTTTATGAGGTTTTTATACCAACTGTCTTTGGCTCACTACAATTGGAGCAGACGGGGAAGACCAAGAAAGTAAGAAATTTTTTAGTATATTTAGATAAAAATTTTATTAGAAGCGATCTGTACTTTAAAAATTCTTCAACTTTATGAACATAATGGTATCAATAATGTTATGTCCATTTTCAGCAGAACGGGGCACAATAAGCAACACTAAATCGAAAGTGCTGCACACCTACAATCGTCCTACAGCATATACAAACCTACAGAATATACAAAAAGCCAGTTTTGTTCAAAAATGTGATTTATAAAATATAATATTAGTTATACATATGCAAAGAAGGCCAAAGAATACATACTATGTATGTATATTGTTGCGTCCGCGGATCGGAATCGAGATAAATCGAATCACGCAAGACACAACCGGCACTCACACTCACACGCGTCGTAAATAATAACTCTTAGTTATGAAAGAACAAGAACTTTAATGAAACAGAACTATATAACTATTCACAGAAATAGAGAACAGAGAATATCGTTATTAATCTTAAACACGTCCGCGCGGATTGACATCCGTCAAGAAATTAAGATGGCGAGCGAAAACAACAGTCCGCCGTTGTTTAACAGCAAACTCCCCGGCAACGTGCTTAGAGACGATCTCTCAAAGACGGGCATAATCCAGGGATGCAACATTGCCCTCCCTCTTCAAAATTGTCGTCCCGACAATCAGAAATGGAGAGAATTATTCCACCAGTGCATAACGACTCCAGGGTTCCGACGAATCTTCCTGCTCTACCTTGGACTCCTGTCCAAGTTACCGAGCGATACGCCATCTTGGACCCAATCGATTATCAATGTTCCTCCCGATTTTGCGCACTGGTTGTTGTCGAAAATCTTCGGACAAGAGGGGGGTATCTACTGTGGACCCGACATCCTCCAAAGAGAACTCCTCAAGCCCCTGCCTCGGCATTCGCCCTAAGACCCGACGGGAAAACCACAGCTCAAAAACCGCGGGTGAGGCAGTCTTCAAAAATAAGATGTTCAAATCCTCTCATCTCAAAATGTTCCACGAATTCAATCTTGAACAGCTCTCGCTGAACACAACAAATACAAAACCAAATAACACACTTATCAACAAAACAAATATCATAATAATCACACACATAACAATTAATGTTTTAATATTTCCCTCTTAAAAATATTCTCCCGTAACTCTAACTGCTATAGCCCTTTCTATATACAATTTTAAAGATGTTACACTTTCTAATTGAAGCGTGCGCTTAATAAATCCATCTGATAGCGCCGCGATAAATTGCGCGCAAGCAATTTTATCCCTTACTTCTTGTGTACATTCGGGATAAGCAAATCGCGACAATCGTTCTAAATCTGCGCCCAATGTCGCTAAATCCTCTGAATCTTTTTGCTTTCTATTGGAAAACTGGGTGTAATATGTTTGGGCTAAATATCCTTCCCCAAAACGCAATTCTAACCTCGATTTTAACTCTTCGAACTTTAAATCTTCAATTTCAAAAATTCCATCCAATACGGAACGCGCCTTTCCCCTTAAGCATGATGCCAAAACAACCGTTTTCACCGAATTAGACCATCCATTCGTTCGAGCTATCAGATGGAATTGAGTAGAGAATTCTCGCAAAGGGACACTTCCATAAAAGTTATCGGGTTTCAATTTATAACCACATTCATTTAAATTCAAATTTCCGTGTTCAGTATGTAAATCATTATTTCTATTATTAAAATTTCCGCGCTCAGTATGCCCCTCTCTATTATCTCTATTATAAGAATGACTTAGCTGGCTATGGCTATCGTTGTTATCCAGCTGTCGTATCCTCTCCTCCATTCTGCGAAGCATTCCCTCACGCTGTTGCAGCTGCGCCTCATAATCAGCTTGCTGCTGTAACCGTTCCTCTCGGAGCTGCCGAATCTCCCGCAACGCAGATTGGAGTGTGATCGCCTCTAATGTCGGTCCTGATGCTGTCGCTTCTGGAGAAGTTCGAAGCGGAGTCGCAGCTCGTTTCCGCGTCACAACCCCAGATGTAAGATCTTGTTGCTGTTCCGACGCCATAGCTCGTTTTGCGCTCTTTCAAAATTGTTACGTTGTCCAGCTCGATCCCGGACGAGCCCCCAAAATGTTGCATCCGCGGATCGGAATCGAGATAAATCGAATCACGCAAGACACAACCGGCACTCACACTCCGCGTCGTAAATAATAACTCTTAGTTATGAAAGAACAAGAACTTTAATGAAACAGAACTATATAACTATTCACAGAAAGAGAGAACAGAGAATATCGTTAATAATCTTAAACACGTCCGCGCGGATTGACATCCGTCACGAAACTAAGATGGTGACCGAAAACAACATGTCCGCCGTTATTTAGCAGCAAACTCCCCGGCAACGTGCTTAGAGACGATCTCTCGAAGACGGGCATAATCCAGGGATTCAACAATACGTATACTTTGGCTTTCTTCGCATATGTTTAATTAATATTGTAATAGCATGTTGCGCAATGTGATATATATTTATCATAGGTTTTTCTTTTTCTTATAAAATAATGTAATATAGTTATACGTATGCAAAGAAAGCCAAAGTATACATACTATATATGTATACTGACGAATGGATTAATAAATTTAAGCGATTAAAATTTTGTTCCAATAAGATCCACTTTGAGAATAATAAATACTACGTATGTATATTTTGGCGTAGTATATATATTTTGGCTTTCTTTGCATACGTATAATACTATAACATGTTGTGATATTGCGAGATATAGATCCACAAGTTTTTTTTTTTATAAAATAACGTATCAGTGCTGGGATTTACTTGCACATTTCGGCCTGATTCCGTGGCTCACGCCTATTGCCCCCCACTCACCGCTCGTGCGTTAGCAACGAGTCGCCAGATACGCGTAACTAAGGAGCGCGACGCTTTGTCCCAGGAGCGTCCGTATATAAGAATGCCCAAATATAATAATAAGACAATACTTTTCTATAATTAAAAGTTTTTCTTCAATATTTTATATCGATGAAATATAAAATATTGAAGAAAAACTTTTAATTTTGAGAATTTTTGCGGAGCATTTAGAAAAGTATTGGAAAGAGTTGGAAAGAGGAGTGTACGTTAAGGGGGACGCAAGGCCGGGTACTAACCTGCAACAACCAAGA